>PVKE010017455.1:0-30748 GCA_004027555.1 Craseonycteris thonglongyai
AAAAAAAAAAAAAGAAAAAAAAAAAAGAAATAGTGCTTCATACATCATTGCTGAGCAGCACTAAGGTCACCTTCAAAGTACTCCTCTTGGGAAACTATGCACTTACACCAGTACCTAATCCACCCTTCAAAGCAATTTTGAAACTCTTTTACTGGACTAGCCATCAGATCCATTGTCGAATTACCCTTGATGTCCTAAATGTCATCAAAATGCCTTCTTTTCAATATTTCCTTTTTCTTTAGGTAAAGAAAAAAGTCATTGGGGGCTGGATCAGGTGAGTAAGGACGGTGTTACGGTACAGTTATTTGCTTACTGGCTCAAAACTCCTTCACAGACAGTGCCCTATGAGCTGGTGCATTGTTGTGATGCAAGAGTCACGAGTTGTTGGAGAAAAGTTCAGCTCGTTTTCATCTAACTCTTTCATGCAGTCTTTTTAGCACTTCCAAATAGTCTACTTGGGTGACTATTCATCCAGTTGATACAAATTTATAATGAACAATCCCTCTGATATCAAAAAAGTTTAGCAACATCGTTTGGACTAACGGAACTTTTTTGGTTGTGGAGAATTGGCTGACTTTCATTGTGGAATTTGACACTTTGTTTCAGAATCGCATTGGTACATCCATGTTTCATCATCAGTGATAACACAGCCCAAAACATTGTCTTGCCTCTCCAAGAGGTCTTGACAGACTTCAACTCTACTTTTGTTCATCAGTGAGCTCCTTCAGGATTATTTTTGCACACATAATTATCATGCCAAGATTTTCAGTTAAGATTCTTCTGTTTCTCTATTGATGTTTACTTGGTCTGCTATGCCTCTCACAGTCAGCCAAAGATTTTGACGCACAACTCAAAGAATTTTTGCAATGTTTTCGTCAGTTCTGCTCGTTATGGGCTGCCTGACCTCTTTTCACCAGAAACACTTCCTCTCCCCTCAGGAAAACGTTTAATTCCTTTGTACACTGCCGATTTCTTCATGGTATTATCCCCATAAACTTGGACTAACATGTCGCTGATTTTATTTCCACTCTTGCCAAGTTTAACAAGAAATTTAATGTTTGTTCATTACTCTAATTCAAGCTCTGCTATTCTTGTGATGACACAACAATAATGAATGCCACTCAGCAAGACACTGCCACACATTGACACGAACACAGCTGTGAGACCTTGATATAGCAAGGTTATGAAGCCCTACCAAGTTGTTTATATAGTGCTGCTGATGTAAGCACATGGTGACAAGTTCTTGAACTTAATTGTCAGACCTCGTATAATGACTGTGTGTATGAAACTCATCATATAGCCCCAGAATCTGACTTTATTAGCTTGGGATTCCTCCAGATCCTGCAAAAAGAAATAGGATGCAAGTGTTTCTTTGAGAGGTGATCCTAGAAAGCATGGAGAGAAAAAGTAAAAAAGAAAAGGGAGGAACACACCACACATGAATTAGAGGGACACTTCTGGAGTCAACTGGGGCTCATTCTTACAGGGACTCTCTGAATGACTGTGTAGCACACACCTCAGCATTGTCCCAGGCTATTAGTCCACCAATTTGTTCTTCATCAGTAGAACATTGCTCCTGAGACGTGCCTCAGGCAGAAAGACACAAGAAGCCATTTTCATGCACAGCAACTGTCTGCAGGTGCTCTTATGGGATAGTTAAAGGAATATGGATGAAGAACCAATAGCTCACTAGCAGAGTGCCAGGCAAGTGGTAGGCAGTGGATAAATACGTAAAAGAAAAATAAAAAAGGACATCACTTAAGTATGTCCGAAGGAGACAAGGGAGCCTTTCCAGAGAAACTCATAATTGCTGAAGTTAGGTTTGAAGATGTGTCTGCTAAGGGGACAAGGGCACACCGCATACACCAGGCAAAGGGAACAGATCAAGGATGTGAGATATGGAGTGGGGAAGAGGCCCAGAACTACTCCATGTTAAAGAGTAAAGGAGTGAGAATAGAAAAAGTAAGAGCCAGATCACAGAAAGATTTTTATACAGTCCTAACCTTTTAGATTTTACTTTAAGGAACTGGAGAGGCATTGAGTTGTACAAGTACAAAAGCAATGTGGTTGATTCTGATCTGTAGAAAGATATATTTGTCCTTGCAGACACTCTGATAGAATGATTTGAGTCTAATGTTGGGTGAACTGATTAAGATGTTAATATTCTAGGAGAAACAGTGGCAAGGGAGATAATAGAGAAGAGATGAATGTAAGAATTGCCTAAGAAATGGTATAAACTGGTTAGACGTAGGGATTCTGGCTTTTATGGCTAAGGGGAAATGTCACCCCTCACCAAGCCAGGAAACACAGGAGAAGGAACAGGTGAGGAGGGGTATGGATTCTTTTTATATAATTGATCATATCCGGGGGCTTTGAATTTTTATGTGCCATTGTTTTCTAAAATAACTTAAAAACATATAACCCTAACACATATTGTATGTCAGAAATGTAAAAAGTGACAAGGGGTATAATTTCTAGCCATACTATAAAACTGACGTTTTATAATAAAACTTACATTACTCTTTTAAACTTGTTAAACTTGTTAGAATCTAGATACTTTAGTAAATTGGTAGCCACTATTATCCTCTTAAAAGGTATCCTCTTACAAGCTCTTCTATGACAGTCAAATTTTTACATCAATCCATTTTTTTAAAGATTTATTTTATTGTTTTTAATAGAGAGACAGAAAGAGACAGAAAGAAGGAGGAGGGCCCAGAGCAGTCTCCATAATTGTAAGTCATTAGTTTTCAACAGGGTTTTAGTCCACACAGGTGGGCGTGGGCCCCACAGGACAGGAACCGGGCAGGGGCTTCCCCCATGGGAGGTGTGCCCCCATGAGCTGGCCAGAACCCAGGACCTCCCTCATGGGAAGTTTGCCCTGGCAAGAATTTAACTGTGGGTCACACCCAGTTCAGCATATGGGTCCACACGGGCCAGGGCCGAGATCTGATCCTCGGACCCCAGGGCTTCAAAGCGAGCGCTTAACCTACTGAGCCATCCTGGCTTCCCTCCATCAATCCATTTTACCTTGAACCAACATCTTCATCTCATTTCCCCTCACATTCCCCTTTTATTGTTTTGTAGTATATTTTTATTTTTGAAAGTCTTTTCTTGATTACCCTAATATAGTTGACAACAAATATATATATATATATATATGTACACACACACACACAAACATACACACACACATACACACACACATATGTATTATTTTTTTATAATTTCCTGTGACCTTAAACTTTTCTTTTTTAATAATTCAATTCTACAATAGCAAATACAAACTGATTACAAAATGGGCAGAGAATCTGAATAGACAATATACAGATGGCCAAAAGGTACATGAATTTGTTCAACATCACTACTCATTGGGGAAATGCTCATCAAAACCACAATGAGATATCACCTCATACCTTTAGAATAGTTAAAAAAAAAACCTCAATTTTAGGAATTATGTTATCATTATAATTATTAATCATACACTAATGACCAAAAGATCATTACTACTTTTGATCAAAATTATTAAATAAAGATAATATAATAAATGCTTCTTTTACTAAGATAAATTATAGTGTTTAGTATTAATTCCATTCTATTTTCTGCTTTTGTAGATATGTGTTGAGAAAATTTGTTCACATAAGTCAGAGGTTGGGAACAGACGAATTTTATTGCAGCAATATCATTCAATTCTTTGAACTCCTTCCAAGTCATATTCCAAAAACCACAAAATGGTCTGTCATTAAAATTTACCTTTTAGTCATGTTAGCTGACACTTGATTCTTCCCTCAATTCTGTTGCAAGCAAAGAATTATAAGCATCCGACTTGCAAAAGTACTTATTATCTAGTCATGAGAGTTATTCACTTTCTGGATATCTGGGAAGCTTATTAAAAAGGATTTCTCAAGAATTTTTAAATGATTATTAAATGATACCTATTACTATTCCACTTAGAGGCATTTTGATTAACCTAATATTTTCAAAAAGGATTAGCAAGTAAAAACATTAATTTCAAAATACCTTGGGTAATGAAAATTTTGGCAAGGAATTTTTCTCTTAAGTCGTGTGACTTAAATACATTTTATTCAAAAATCTTGGTGTTATATTTTTAGTTCATTTGATTTACGGCAAATATCCACCTAACGTCTCATTGGCAAAGTCAGTCATCACTGTCAAACCAGATTTTTTTTCTGTGTCAGGAAAGATCTGACTACATTTTTCTATTCAAATAAACATGTTAAGACACATCCCCATGACAACCATCTCACTTTTGAATTCAAAGAGGGGAAGGGAGAGAGAAAGAAAAAACAAGAGAAACTTACTGAGAATTTGTTTCTGAATAAAATGAAATATATGCAATACCATTGTATTTAGTGCTTTTTATCAATACTCACTTTTTGTTTGGGTGGGTTTGTGTATGTGTGTGTGGTTTTGCTGTCACAGACTCTATGACAGATAGACTCTTTGACAACATTGAAGTGATGAAAAGGCTGAGATGGTTAAATAAAAATTGTCATCATGTTCATATCCTACAGCATAACTGGATTCAAAATAACCCAACAGGGGCCAAAGTAGTCCATTGGGAGGCCACCGTTCATTCGTCACAGGAAATACAGAGATCAAGGAAACAAGCTCTGCTTTGGGTTCATGCTGCCTGGATCAGAAGAAGGTTAGCCTGCCCCAGTGTTCTGCACAGTCTCTTTGGCACTCCGGAGGTGTTTACACCCTGTGCAAGGTCCGTAACAAGGTGGGGGCAAGTAAACCTTTTTTATTTTAGTGAATGGGATATAGCTGATTAGGAAAGGGAAGTTCAGGAAGAAAAACTGCATAACACCTCAATACACAGCGTTTTCTCAGAGAAATCCTTCCTAGCAAAACTAAGTACATGGAAATCAGGATCGAGTAACTGATTCCCTTAAAATTATCTGCGCCATCATATCGCCTGGAAAGTCTTTGTATCTGTCTTGGAAACCATGTGATTGCTATCATACACACCATTGGACCCTCAAAACAACTCTGTGAGTTCTGTACTTAAAACAGTTGTTAACATGACTCTCTCTCTTTTTTTTTTATTGTTAAATTTAATGGGGTGACATTGGTTGGTAACAATTAGATAGTTTACAGATGTACAAGTCCACATCACATCACCCATGCATTGTATTATGTGCCCAACTCCCAGAATCAGGTCCCCCTCCAACCCCATATATCTGGTGCCCACTCCCCCCTCCCCACACAACTCTCCCTTCCCCCTCCTCCCCCATCTCCAGGTAAACACCACACTATTGAGTGTGTCCATAATCCTGTTGCCCTCTCCCACTGTCCCCTCTCTCTCTCCCTCCCCTCCTCCTCCCCTTCCCCTCAGGCAATCACCAAGTTATTGAGTGTGTCCATAGGTCTCTGTGTCTTTGTTACTTTCAGCTTTATATTCCACCTATAAGTGAGGTCATATGTTTCCTGATTCTTTCAGTCTGACTTATTTCGCTTAATAAGATGGTCTCTAGGTTCATCCATGTTGCCACAAATGACTGTATTTCATCATTTCTTATCGCTGAGTAGTACTCCATTGTGTAAATGTACCACATCTTCTTGATCCAGTCTCATGACTCTCTTTTAACAGATAACGAAACTAAGGTGCCAAGACATTACATCAGTTTCCCACATCACTTGGATGCAGCTAAATCAACATCCTGAGTTCTTTGGGCAGACCTACCTGCTTCTGCTCCAGCCAAGCAGAACAGCACACCACCCCAGCACCATTTGCTCTTCTGCCTGGACGCCCTCCGCTGCTCCCCTCTGCCTGCTCATAGAGCGCTGGACTAAAATGACATTCAGGTTTCTATCCATTTCTCACTAAGACTCAATTCATGCTTTATCTCTGCTTCAAGCTAATTTTTTATTGAGAAAAAATTTTTTAAATATATCTAAATTTTAAAAAATCATATAACCCTCCCTGTATACTTGTCATGTAGATTCTATCATTAATATTTTACCATACCTGACAGGCTTGTTTGGTTTTTTGTTGGTTTGTTTTGTTTTTTTAAGATATATTTTATTGTTTGAGAGAAGGTGAGAGAGAAGGAGGGAGGGCCCAGAGCAGTCTCCATAGTCATACATCATTAGTGGTGACATGGTTTCATTCCCCACAGGTGGACGAGGGGTCATGCAGGGTGGAACTGAACTGGGGGCCATCCGCATGGGAGACAAGAACCTTTGAGACCATCCTGGCGGTTATCAGCTGCATCATATTTAGTGTGTGGGTTTGCACAGCCCAGGGTCAGGATTGAATCCCCAGACCTCACAGTTGCGAGGCAAGCTCTCAATCTGTTGCACTATCCCAGCATCCCCAGGCTTGGTTTTAAACAAATCTTCGGCAGTTTACACTTCCCCCTGCTGTAAAATAGGAAAATTCTACTGTACCTTCTTTGGAAGCATTTCCAAAGAGGTAGGCTTCTGACCCACCAAAAACCATATATATAAACTGTCTCATCTCCAGTGGTTTAGTCAGGGGTCTCCAAACTACGGCCCGTGAGGCCCTCTCATCTGGCCCGTGGAGATCTTTTTATCTGAATAAAATAATATTAAATAAATAATTAAAAACAACATCTATGTTTTGATTCTTTTTTATTTAGACCTCGAGTGTGTAGTCGGCCCCCAAACTGCTTTTTGATAGCTAATGTAGCCCACGGGCTGAAAAGTTTGGAGACCCCTGGTAGGTCATTCGTTTAGTCCGATGGTTTCTAGCCTAGGGAGTTTTAAAAGCATACCAGCACCATGGCCCTATCCCAGATCAACCGAATCAGAGTCTCTGGGAGTAGATACAGGATATTAGCATTCAACTAGCTTACGAGTAATTAATGAGTACCAACCATTTTAGGCATCAGGGTGGAGAAGGAAAGTCCCTTCCCTCATGGAGTTCCATCCTCTTGCCTTGTCACAGAATTTTTTCCTGAACAGTAAGTTCCAGCCCCTTCAATCTAACTCTTCTCCCTTCTCAGACTTCCTGATTATTGCTTAGGACCCAGATATTTTCCCCTTCTCTGGCTACAAAGTGCCCACTCCTGTCTCAAGGTCCAGTTTACATGTAGCCTTCTGTGGGGTCTCCCCTGGCCCCAACACCTCACTTAATCACATTCTTCTCAGGAGTCCTAGTGCTGGTTTTTCATATCAAAGTTGAGGTAAGATATCACACATTGTGCTGTGGTTCCTCATTTCATGTGTGGGACTCCATGACCCGTGAAGACGCAGGGACTTTTGTGTGTGACCTGATAACACATCATGTAGCAAAGTACCTAGAACATGGCACAGTTTCAAAAGTTCAAACAAACAAACAAACAAACAAAAGGCTAGTTGATATTACAGGTATATATATATATTTTTGTTCAATATCTTAGGGTGACATTGGTTGGTAAAAATCACATAAGTTCCAGGTATACAATTCTATAGTACTTCGTCTATGTGTTACCATACGTGTTCACCACCCAGAGTCAGCTTTCTTTCCATCACCACATATTTGGCTCCCCCTCCCTCCTCTTCCATCACCCCTCCTCTCCTCCCCCCCTACCCCCTTACCCTATTATATTGAATCTAAGGTCATCACCACCTCAATGCATGGCATGTTTCCTGAGACTCATTCTGAGTTCCTTCTGGAATGAGGTATGTCCAACCTTTTGGTTTTCTTGGGCCTCATTGGAAGAAGAAGAATTGTCTTGGGCCACACATAAAATACAGTAACACTAACGATAGCTGGTAAGCTGAAAAAAAAAATATCTCATAATATTTTAAGAAAGTTGTGGAAGCTGGGATGGCTCAGCGGGTTAAGCGATCACTTTATAGCTCTGGAACCTGAGGATCGAATCCCAGCCCCGGCCCAGGCGGATCCACATGCTGAACTAGGATGTTCCCCCAGTTCAGTTCTTGCAGGGGCCTGTGTGGGAAGCTCCCAGCCCAGTTCCTGCCCTGCACAGCCCCGTGCCCACCTGTGGAGTAAAACTATATGGAAAATTAATGCTGTCAACTATGGAGACTGCTCTGGGCCCTCCCCTTCTCTGTCTCCCTCTGTCTGTCTCTCTCTCTGTCAAAAAAACAAACAAACAAACAAAAACAAACCAATAAAAATAAATCTTTCAAAAAATTATAATAAATAAATCTTTTAAAAAAAGAAAGTTTACAAATTTGTGTTGGGCAGCATTTAAAACAGTCCCGTGCCCATGCAGTGCATGGGCTGCAAGTTGGACAAGTTTGTTGTAGGTGATCTGTTTTATAGTTTGAGGGATGCTCTGTATTATTACCCAAAGGGACAGAACCTAGACTTCACAGTTGACAGACCTGAGATAATGAACAGCTCTGGAGACTTACAAATTGTTTTCTTGGATTCTGCTAAGTCCTCCATTGAAAACAAAACCAATAGAATTTGCAGTGGAGAATGTTCTAGAGAAGACATCCCATGAAAGAGTCTACTGGGCTTTGATAGTGTGGGCTTTGAAGTCTCATCTCCACCCCTGTTATCTATTCGACCTAAGCGATTTACTTAACCTTCCTGAACCTCAGTTCCTGTGCCTATAAAATCAGACAAATATTCTCACCCCCTTCTCTCCACATTAGACTGCCAGCTTCATGGAGAGTTATGTTAATAGCTAACATTTACTGATAAGTGTTTAGCATGTACCAAACACATTGTTAACTTCTTTACAATTCAACACAGACCCTTCAAGGTCCTATGACCACCCCTGTTTTACAGGTCATGAAACTGAGCCACACTAAGTGAGTTGTCAATGATTATACAGCGAGTGAAGAGTGGATTCAAAGCCAGACAATCTGGCTCCAGGAGCTCACTCTTTTCCATGTCCTAGTGACCTTGTTTGTTTTATTCATCCTGTATTTCCAGGTCCTAGAATAGCAACTGACTCATGGGTGCTAAAAATTGCTGTTGAATGAATCAATCAGTACCTTCTTGTACCACTTTTATAAGGAGAAAGGAAGTACTATTTATTATTTGCCATATTTCATGCTCTTTTATGTTTTCTCTGACTTAGTCCTCCCTATAAAGACTGTGCTATTATGAAGTCCATTTTAATGATAGCACACATGAGGAGGAATCCTATCTGAGAGTGGTAAATTAACTTGCCCAAGGACACAGAACTGCCCAACAGCCTCTCAGCCTCCTTCCTGCAAAGGTGGCATTGTTTCCACCATACCTGTGGTCCTAAAACATTTTTGCTCACCTTGTACCGTTTTTTGTTGACATCTAAAAATTTTTATCATTAGTTTAAGTAATTGCAAAGGCTATAATTTCCTGGGGATTATAAATATTGGCATTTTAAAACCATTGCATCACCTATTTTGGGGTGGAGGAGAGCCAAAAGTCATTTTTTATTCCTGGTACTACCACCACAATTTACAAATCAGGGTAATACTTCTCATACCAAAAAATAGAAATTAAAAATAAATAAATAAATAAATAAATAAGAAAGAAGGAGAAAGAGGAGAAGCAGCAAGAGCTACAGTGAATAAAAAACCTCAAGAGGGGAAGCTGGGATGGCTCGGTGGGTTAGGTGCTCACTTTGCAGCCCCGGGGACCTGGGATCGAATCCTGGCCCTGGCCCCTGCGGACCCATATGATGAGCTGGGAGTTCCCCCAGTTCAGTTCTCTCTCTGTCTCTGTATCTCTCTCTCTCTCTCTCTCTCTCTGTCAAAAAATAATATAAATAAATAAATATTAAAAAAAAAACAAAAAACCTCAAGAATGTACATCTACTTGACATTCTATTGCATTAATAATTAATTGCACTTTTTTGCAAACTAACTATGGCAGTCCTGAATAAGAAAGGTTTCCCATTTAAGCTGTATTAACTTTTCTGGCTATGGACGTCCATCATTTCTTTTGTGGCAGATTTTTGTAGTTCCTCTAATGTACATGAGCTGACTGTCTCAAAGTAACCTACAACTTTCCTGACAACTCCTTGCTATAGCCCTTTTCTGCTGAGTTTCTATAACCTTCTACTACCATAGCCACCACTTTCACCACCATAGAAACTGCCCCCTTTTATTGGTCCATAATTTGATCTCTGTTGTCCGTTATAATTTCCAAAATCTTTATAGTTGCCGCCACTACCATAGTTACCGCTGTCAAAATTTTCTCTTTCATTGTAACCATTATATCCTCCAGCAGTGTCATCATATACTCCACCTTGGTTTCCATATCGTAGTCCATCACCCAATGGATTACATCTACTACAATAACCAGAACGGTATCTGCTATCGTTACCACCATCACTTGCAAATCTACTATGGCAACCATTATGTCCTTCGTCTCCGTCACCATGCTGACTCCCCTGAAGTTCCCACGATGACAGACGTTCCCTCCACAACCCACAAAACTGCCAGATCCCCTCCATGGCCTCTTTGTGAGACTGCACTTCTTTTTTTTTTTAGCCATTTGCAATTATGCTCATTAATAGTGTAGTATTTCTGAGGAACAATTTTATCAACTGTATCATGATCACCAAAAATTACTAAAGCAAATCCTCTCTTTCTTCTAGTTTGCTTGTCTTCTATAACTTCTACGGTTTCAGTCTTCCCACACTTTTCAAAATAGTCTCTCAAATTACATTGTTCTATAACTTTTCTTCACTGTTAGATAGGCACTAAGCTTTAGGGAATCCTCTCTAGAGATAGACTGTCTAGTTCCTTTACACGCCTATCAGCCTTGTCTAGACACATTGCTGCATCCACCTCTTCAACAGTAGAGTAAGTTAAAAATCAAGGCCTCTGGAACATCTTGTTTGGTGGTTTCATTTGAATCCCATCTGCTCAAGTTTCTCCTCTTGTATTTTCCACTTTTCCTTTGCCCATTCTGATTATATATTCCAGCTCAAGTCTCTCATATATTAAGACCTCTCTTCTTCCCTAGCTCTTTCTCCTCCCCTTCTAGAAATAATTTTATTTCCTATCTTCTATTATCTGCCATTCGTGCCTTAGCCTATTGCAATCTGACTTCTGCCCCAACCACCTCACTGAAATAACTCTTGTCAAGATGACCATTCAGGGATGCTGGAATAGCTCAGCAGCTTGAGCACTTGCCTTGCCACCACGAGGTCCAGAAATTAAATCCTGGCCCCAGCCCATGCAAACCCATAGACTGAACTGCGGAACAACTGGTAACTGCCAAGATAGTCATGAAGGTTCTCACCTCCCATGTGGAAGGTCCCTAGTTTGGTTCCAGCCCTGTGTGGCCCCACATCTACCTGTATAAAATGAAACTATGTCACAACTAATGATATACAACTACGAAGACTCTTCTGGGCCCTCCCCACCCCCTTTCTCACCTCTCAAAACAATAAAATAAATATTTTTTAAAACATTAAAAAATAAAGTGTAAAACAGGAAAGGAGCATCTCTTGACCAAGCATTCAGATTCAGTTCCTTCATTTCCAACATGAAAGAAACTTACATTCATTCTCTGGACTCTGAAAAGCTATTACAATGCCTCTATGATAAAACAAAAGACAAACAAACAAACAACAACAGGTTTCCTTATCATCTTGTCAAGCACAGAAAGAATCATCCTGATGTCACAAAAAAAATTGACTACTTGTTTAGCATGAGGTCCCTCAGACCTAAATCAGTCATCATATCTCCAGCTATGCTGACAGGAGTTGTATAGATTAAGCTGTCCATCAAATCAGGAACCTTGAACGAGAGACTCTGGCTGAGAGCACATGGCAGTGCCCTCTTTGTGATGAAGACTGGAAAAGAGGGTGCTGGGATCACTCAACAGCTTGAGCACTTGCCTTGCAACCATGAGGTCTGGGGATGGAATCCCAGCCCCGGCCTGTGCAAACCCGCGTGCTGAACTGTGTCGGTGAAAGTTCTCGCCTCCCATGCAGGAAGCCCCCAGTTTGGTTCTGCCCCTCGTGGCCCCACATCCACCTGGGTGAAATGAAACTATGTCACAACTAATGATGCACAACTGTGGAGACTGCTCTGGGCCCTCCCTCCTTCTCTCTCTCTCTCTCACAAGATAGAGGGAGAAATCAATAGTTGGTGAATGTTGCAGACAGTTAAATAAGGTTAATATTGAGAAATGCCCTTTGATTTGGATTGTAGTTAATAATACTACATTATTAACTATAGTCACCATAATAATGTAGTATTATTAACTACAGTCACCATATTATACATTAGATCCTCAGAACTTACTCTTCTTGTAAATGAAAATTTGTACGCTTTGCCCTGCATATTCCACTTTCCCTTCCCCCAGCCTCTGGCAACCACCATTCTATTCTTTATTTCTATAAAACAGGCTGTTTTTCTTTTTTAGTTTTTTCCATATAAGTGTTACCATACTTTTTTTTTTATTATCCATCTCTGTCTAGTTTATTTAATTTAGCATGATACCCTTCAGCTTCGTTGATGTTGTTACAAATAGCACCTAATTCTTAAACATGGGTAGTATTTTCCTATGGCTTTGTCTCTGACATGCTTTGCTATTAACTCTGTATTTGCTCAACATAGCAGACCTTTCTTTCATGTTCCCTGACCTTATTTTCTGCACTGACTCTGGAAAGATCTGTATGAAATGTATATCCAATCTTCTCACTTTCACACTTAAAAGTCTCCCCATTTTCATTAGAATAAAACACAAACTTCTTAGTGAAGAACCTATGGTTTTTTTATAGCCTGGTCCCTACCTCCCTCTCTAAGCTCATATTCCATTATTCCACACAGGCACCCTACGTTTCTGCTACTCTAAATCAATTACAATCACAGCTTTAAATGTATTGTGTTCTCACCCATCTCTAGGTTTTTGTATATTTTTGTATATGCTGTACCTTCTGTACAGTCAGTGCTGGCAAAAGATTCTATTCAATCTTAAAGTTACTGCTTAATCTCACTCGCCTCTTCTCACTGTCCATAATCGCAGCTGTCACGGTGTTAAGGGCTTCCCCTCTGTGTTGTGTTGCTTGAGTACTTGTACATATCTCTGTCCTTCACCTGTAATTTTAAGTCTACTGATTTTTCTCCCCCTCACTCGTAAACAATTTGGGTCCAGGGTCTGTGTATTTCCTCTGTATCCTCAGACCCTAGCTTTGGTCTAACACACAGAAAACATGCAATAAATGTTCTTTTGAAGGCATGGAGAGAAGAAAGAAATAACCAAACACAACTGTGTTAGGGAGGAATAAAGAGAATAGGAACAAGATGAGGCCAGATGCAATGAGGAGAACAAACCAGAAGTCTCAAGGTTCCTTCCCACTTTGAGATGTGATGAATCTCTAGGATGAGAAAACTAGAAAATCATAATGAGAGAAAATTTTGATTGTGATTAATCTCATTCATCCTGCTTCCTCTTTCCTCTGGAAGACAAAAAGAAAGATATATTCAGATCCTGAATGAGGAATAAGCGTATGACTTTGCAGGTGCCACTATTTAACTATTTGCCTATTAAAGCTAAGAAATACACAATGTATCTTTCTTTGTCTCCTCTTCCTTATTATCTGCCTTTTCATGAAGAAAAAAAAAAAGCAACAAAAGACTTACTGGAAGAATATGTGATTGTTTAATTTGGGCCTCTTTTGTGTCCTCTAATAACCTCGCAAACTGGCGATTCTTAGTCCTTGCTGAATTATACAGGATATGAGTTTATTATCCTTGCCCAGTCTACTGCAGGAGAATAATGGTGTGGGGAAGGAAGAGAAATGGACATTATTTTTCCAGGCCTTTGTCCCAACAAAGAGAAAAAAGCTATCTCCAAAGGCCTATGTGTTTTGTTAGACACTGAATCATTCTCTCTGCTAATATTTTAAATCCTCAGGAGAATACAGAAATTCAACTTTTGGAAGTCTCTCTACTGAACTAAACTTATGAATAAATGGGAGCATAGATACATGGCATCTTTTATGCAATATTATTTGAAGTGGCTAAAGACAAAAACACTAGAAAATACTTGAATATTTGTTATAGAAAAATATATAAATAACATATGATACATACAAACTATGGGTATTATGGATAAACTAAGTTTAATGTATATGCATTTACCTGAAGGGGTTTGAATGAGATATAGGTGAAAGAAGCAAGTAATTTTTATGAGTTTGTAAGTCGTATTTTTAAAAAGTATGATAAAAATCTCTAAATATGTGAATATATATACATATATCCACATATATATGGTGTGTGTGTATATACCAGGTATGCACACACACACATAGATAAGATTGTGAAAAGATATATACCAAAATGTTCACATTTGTTATAGGGGGACAGATTAAACAGAAGGGGATATTTACACAATGGTGTTATTTGGTTTGTGGCCTCAAATTGGCATTTCTTTTATGCTTCAATGTGAAAGCCCAAATTTTAAAAGTGCACACACACACACACACACACACACACTTTAAAGATAAAAGTCCTCAACTGGTGCTTTAAGTCTGCACACCATTCTAACGAGTAGAATCCCTTTGATTCCTCCTCAAGGCTGGCCTGGTGAGCTTGTTATAATAGCGCCCCTGGAGACAAAAGGGAAACAGAGCCTATATACCCTGTGGCTGGCTGCAAAAGTCTTCTCTTACACTGCCCAGCCTGCTGAGTGACAACACTGAGGGCTGTGGCAGCTCAAGCTCTGGAATGGTCCGTCAGAACTCTGTGTTCTTAGGAAAGGAGAAAAGTAGAAACATGCAGTCTGATTGCTCTTGGCTCTTAGCCAAAGGAGTTGCTAGTGGTGGGAGTGGAATTTTTCCATGGCAAAGGAAGAGGAAAAAATCAGGTCGCATTTCCTACAGGCAGAGCCCTACTTGTTCAGGAAGATCTTGGGGGCCCTTGCTGTTCATAACAGGAGCATGCTCACTGGGTCATGCCCTGCCTTTCACCATTAAAAATCTATCCTTTCCTTCCTCCCTCCCTCCCTCCCTCCCTCCCTTTCTTCTTCTCCTTCCTTCCTTCCTCCCTCTCTCCCTCCCTTTCTTCTTCTCCTTCCTTCCTTCCTCCCTTCCTCCCTCCCTTTCCCCCTCCTTCCCTTTCTTTCTTCCTTCTCTTTCCTTCTTTCCTTCCTTCTTTCCTTCCTTCCTTTCATCTCTTTCTTTCTTCCTGTATTTCTTCCTCCTTCCTTCCTTCCTTCCTTCTCTCTCTTTCTTTCTTCCTCTCTTTCTCTCTTTTACCTTCAAGTTTGAAGGTATTTCTCCATAAAATGTGAACATCCTAGAGAGAGTTTCATGTGTGACCATTATTAGATTAAGAGCACAAGTAAGTCAGGACAGACAAATGTGAAGAATTATTGCTTCAGCAAGGAAAATTACAGCCTCCAAAGGAATCCGACATTAATCTCTTTTATCTCACAAGGAAACGGCACCAGTAGCTTTTGGGGCACTTGAGAGCCCGCAGTAGGGGCTCCTCTCCTTTACCTTTTCTCCCACCCTCTCCCAGCCAAGGTGTGTGGACAGGAATCATGGACATTCAGA
The DNA here is from genome assembly GCA_004027555.1 of Craseonycteris thonglongyai. Lineage (NCBI taxonomy): Eukaryota > Metazoa > Chordata > Mammalia > Chiroptera > Craseonycteridae > Craseonycteris > Craseonycteris thonglongyai. Next base: position 15,453 of record PVKE010017455.1, read on the forward strand.
AACCATTTTTGTAAAAATTTCACTTGGGAGCAAATTCTATGATAAACGTGGAACCATAGAGTTGTATACTTGGAAGGGACTTACTGGCCATCTACACCCACTTCTACTGATAAACTAATAATACTTGACAACATTTTCTAAGGGCTTGCAATCAGTCATGGGCTTTGTCACTTCATGTAATCCCTAAGACATGCCTAGGAGGAAGAGGCTTCATTTTCCCAGCTAAGATGAAGAAGCAGGCTAAGTAACTTTCTGAAGTCACACAGGCAGTAAATTATTGATATAACAATCAGGCAATCAACCTCTAGATTCCATCCTCTGCCCAGGTACACACCGTCTCTTTATGATGCCACTGAAAAGTGGTTACAACCTCTGCTTGGGCGCCTCCTGTAATGGAAAACTCACGATTTTTAGAGGCAGTCCATTGTTAATTATAAGAAAGCTCTTTTTTCTTTTATGTTGGCTGTCTTCTGTTCAGCCATGTTTATACCTTCAAGTACCACTCAGACTATGTCATCTCTATGTCTTCTCTATTATGTGTTCTTAGTTCTTTCAACTATTCCTTCCTGTCCCTCACCATCTTGGTCCTACTTCTCTATACACTTTCCTGTTTGTCAGCTTTCCAACTTAACTGTCATAGCCAGAACTAAAAACAATATGCGGCTGTAAACCTATGACGGAAGAGACTATATCTGTCTAGTTCCTCAAAGACAGCCAGACTCTTGACTCATCTGGATGTTTTCAAAGTTGGCTAATGCAGTCTAGCTCACTGCTGGCATTACTGGCAGTCTCCCCACCCCACACACCTCGACACTGATACCCCATCCAGAGTTTGCTGTCACTCAAATCACTAGGACTTGCTACAAACACTGGCATATGGCCAAGCAGGTTTCCCCTAAACTGTTCGTATAAAATAGGCTTATTTTAATTTTTTGCCTGTGGAGACAGCGTGCTGTAAGTGGAAAGAACATAATCTTTAGCCATATACACCGGTACATGTGTGGGCTTTATTCCGTACTGGCTGCATAATTTTGGATCAATCACTTAGCTCCCTGAGCCTCTCCATTTTCAGCCTCTGTAAATGGGAAGAATAATACCTCTTTCACAGAAATGTTGTGAGAGTTCAATGAGATAATGAGTGCAAGGAAGCCAACACATAAGAAATGCTTGACAAATTGTTCATGTATTCAATATAAATTTCTTTCCTAAGTTCTTACACTATATGTGCAGCTTAATCACTCAAGGATATTACGTTCAGTCGGAAAGGCAGAAACAAAGAAGAACACATAAAACTCCTGGTGCTTATGTGAAGAAAACAAGACGTAGGCACTAAAACAACTGAGAAAACAACAGAAGATCAAGGCTACTGTGCCGAAAAGCCCTTCGTCACATAGCCCCCTGGCATAGTGCCAGGCCCAGAACAAGCAACACACAGCCTGCAATTACGAAACATCGATGGCTCAGAGAGCCATCAGGTAGGACAGGTGACATCGTGATGCCTGCAGACCAGGCTTCCACGGCATCAGAAAGATAAAGTCAAGGCAACAAAGCACCAGCAATCAGAAAAAAATTGGGGTGAGTTTTCTGAGAGTTAATGTGGGCACTTATTCAGTACTCATTACAGAGTGCCTAGTATGTGCCAGGTGCTGTGCTCAGTTGCTGCCCACCAGCAGCTCGAAGTCTAGTCAGGAAGACAAGAATACAAGTGTTCAAAGGGCACCGGGGCAAGTGCGTGAATGGCATGCACGAAGCCTAGTGGACTGGAGAAGATGCCAATGAAAAAACCCTGTTTTTCTGAATCTTACATTTGAGCAAGATGATATTTTTAAAAGGCAGTGAACTGAGACCTAGGACAGGAGTTCCTGTCCCTCTTGCTTCTACAGTTCTGCACAGATAAGTTCACTTCTTTGCACCTTAGTGTCCGAACTGATCTACGTGTTTCTTAAGATTCGGGCAGTGACCTAAGCAGTGTGTCTAAGTTTCCTCATCTGTAATATGGGGGAAGCAATAATATCTACCTCATAGGATTCAATGGCTTCATATTTATAAAAGTACTCAGAGCAATCCCTGATTCACAAAAAAACACTGTGCACCTGGTAACTAACATAAATACAACTATCCTAACTGTCACCAGGTCCTTATGTTAAACCTCTGAGTGAAAGGAATCAAAGGACTCTTCAAGGACCCTACAAGCCCCAGCAGTGAATCACATGTAATCAGACCTGCTGCCCACCACTATTCTTGTTTCACTCAACTACCAACACTTGGGTCCCCGATTTAGCTCCTGGTTCACTCAGACTCTCCCCAACCCTGTTCGCATCATAATTCTGTGATTTCTCTATCCGCATAGATGATTCTTCTGGTATTGTGGCCTCCGCACCCCTTAACTCCTCCAGTTCACTCTCCTACCTGGGGGTTGCATGAGCTTGGGCCAAACTCTAAACACTGTTCTTTTTACTTTTGACAGAACACAGTTTATTTTTATGTTTACTTAAAGAGTTTCCACTTATTCCTAGTTTGCACAGTGCTGTGAATAAAATATAGATTTTTGACTATGTCTGATTTTTCTGGTAAAGGGACTAAATGAGTCATAAGACAGTGAGTTACGGTAACAGACCTACTTACTAACTAAGTGAATCAATTTCATTCCTAGAATGACACATTTGATTTTAGACATTTCTTAGTTGGAAGTGGCAGTCCTTGGAGATTACACAGGTAGTCTCTATTTAACATCAAATCAATGGATGGGGTTGGGGAGAGCCTATGTATTGAGTAGCTCAAAAAGAATCTATGTATGCCTCAAGAAAGTTGTGATTTTATTATGGTAAGAGACAGGACATCTTAAAATTAAATTAAAACCCTTTCTTCACTTCTAGATTCTCCTGGCCTGCTGTTTACCAAGTTAATCAAATATCCCTCCATTCCCTCTCCCTCGTGTTCACCACACTCCCGTTCAGGTTCCTTCTCTCTGGGGTTTTGCCATGGAGTCCTCTCCCCATCTGGACAGAAGTGGCTTCTCTAACTTCAGCCCTCGCTTTGCTGGAGTCTGGGAATCTGGAATTGAACTGCTCCGTGAATCTGCTCAGAGCACTCTCAGATTCCAGTCTTCCGGAATGCTGATCTGCTGACTCAGCCTCTGCAAGAGGCTCCAAATGTCTCCTTTATACTTGAACTCCCCACTGGGCTGAGAGCGCTTCTCTGACCCTGCACCTACTTATTTGGGCCCTCACACCTACTCAGCCCTTGCTGGAATCCAACGCTGTCACGAGCTGTGAGACCTGGGACAAGTGACCTGTGCTTTCTGAATCTTCATTTCTTTTCTTTTAAAGAATTTTTAGTTTAAAGAATTTTATTTTCACATACAGTACGAAGATTTGTTCTTCTCTTTTTCTGTGATCAACAGCATAAATTAAGACAACAAAGTAATAGTTTTCTTTTTTTTTTTTTAAGATTTGTTTTATTGTTTTTGAGAAGACTTGAAAGAAAGAGACAGAGAGACAGAGAGAAGGGGCAAGGGCCCAGAGCAGTCTCCATAGTTGTACATCATTAGGTTTTTTTGGAGCAGTTTCATTCCCACAGGTGGATGTGGGGCCACACGGAGCTGAACCTAACTTGGAGCCTACCTCATGGGAAATGAGAAACTTCGCTGCCATCCTGGCAGTTACCTTTTGTGTGATACAGTTCAGCAGGTGGGTTTGCACGGGTCTGGGCCCGGATTCGATCCCCTGACCTCATGGTTGCAAGGCAAGTGCTCAACCTCCTCAGAAATGTTTTTCTATGTAACTTTCAATAGGGATAAATCTGCAACTGCTAGTCCATTCAGAGAATGATGCCATAGTGGACTAACCAACTTAAAAACAAGCAATGAAAGAAAGAAAGTGGGGGGCAGGGGGGAGGAGAAGGAGAGGAAAGGAGGGAGGGAAAAGGAAGGGAGGGGGGAAGAAAGGGAGGGAAGGAAGGAGGAAGGGAAGGAGGGAGGAAAACACTTCCATTTTCTGAATCTCCCCAGGGCTATCATGAGAACAAAATGAGTGTGATAGATACAGATATGAATATAGATTATGATAGAGATACATAGATATTCAAGAAACATTAGTTCACTTCTCTGCCTGCCTTTCACTCATCTGAGCTTCCAGTACCACATTCATTGCTTCAGGCCTCCTTTGCTATCCATGAAAGGCCACATTTCCCATACACTCAGAGACAATCCTATGTGTCTACCAGCCTGTGCCAACCTCTCTCCCTTCCTCTACCTCCCCAGCCTGTGCCAACCTCTCTCCCTTCCTCTACCTCCCCAGCCTGTGCCAACCTCTCTCCCTTCCTCTACCTCCCCAGCCTGCGCCAACCTCTCTCCCTTCCTCTACCTCCCCAACCTGTGCCAACCTCTCTCCCTTCCTCTACCTCCCCAGCCTGTGCCAACCTCTCTCCCTTCCTCTACCTCCCCAGCCTGTGCCACTGAGGTTCCTGTTTGTACCATGGTTGACCCAGCACAGCTCCCAACAGTCCCATCTGTTTGGATCATCTTCCTTCTTCCCTATCCCCAAACTCATACTCCCCAAATATCATTGATACTTGAGTTCAGTCTGTGAGCCTGGAGCAGCAGTACCACCTGGAGCTTGTTAGAAATGCAGAATGTGGAGAAGCCAGGATGGCTTAGCAGGTTAAGTGCTCGCTTTGCAGCCCCAGGAACCAAGAATTGAATCCCAGCTCTGGCCTGTGTGAACCCATATGCTGAACTGAGGTGTGCCTCCCATGTGGGAGGCCCCCAGTTCGGTTCTCACCCCTTGCTTAGGCCCCTGGCTCAAGGGGGCCTGCCTGTGTGGAACAAAACCATGTCGAAAACTGATGACGTACAACTACGGAGACTGCTCTGAGCCCTCCCTCTTCTCTCTGTCCATCTCTGTCTCTGTCAAAATTAATAAAACAAATCTTAAAAAAAGAGATGCAGAATGTGCTGATCCACCCCAGACCTAGCGAATCAGTTACTGCGTTTTATCAGGCTCCCCAGGTGATTCGTAAGTGCCCTGCCACTTCAAAAGCACTGCACTTGATCATTTTTTAGGGCCTCAACTCACCATCATCACCCCTGTGAAAGTACCACTGAGTCTCCTAGCCAACTTGTCCACTTACCTCATTTGGGCACTGTTATGTGTTTTCTTCTCTGTGCTCCTGGCTACCCAATCTCTCATCCATCCGTCCATCCATCCATCCATCCATCCATGCCTTCATCTAGCCATGCCTCCCTCTATTCATCCCTGAATATGCAAAAACTAATTGAAGGCTTATCTTGGCAAGACACTGTCACTTATTAATGAAGATAAAATGATAAACCCTACACATTCATTTCCCTCAGAGAGCTTACAACCTTGTGGAGAAGGTAAATAGCTATAGACAAATACAAGGTATTGATGAGTGCTACTTAGTTAGCAGTCACAAATATTTACTTTTTTTCTAGGAGGCTAGTGAGCACAAAGGAGGCACACACAACTCAGCCAGTGGGGTCGGGAAGACTAACCAGAGACACTGACACCCACGCTGAACGGTAACCCTTTCAATTCTCAGTCTACACAGTCCTCCTCCAAGGAGCCTTCTCTGATGTTTCTCTAGAAGGTTAGGGGATCTTGCTCCGTATGTTACCCCACAGAAATCAGCCTGCCAAAATGCCAAGAAAACATATCTCCTGTGCATTGCAATGATTCCTGTACACATCTGTCTCCCCTACTCAGCTGTGAGTTCCTAAAGGGCAGAAACTATGACTTGTTGATCTCGGCATTTCCAGCACTTAGCACAATGCCCATCTTGTAGCAGGTGTTCAATGAGTATACAGACAGGACAGCAACAAGATATATATATGTTTGAAGAGGGATTTCTTCTGGGTTTAGTTTGTTGTCCTTCAATTGGTATCTTAGACTCTCTTCTAATGAAGTAGGCTAAGACATCTAAGGAAAAACAGGTTTTTATAGAAATAAATGACAGATGATAGCAGGTATATGAGTCCATAAGCAAAACTTGTTTTAAAAAAAAATCTAGGGGATGCCGGGATGGCTCAGTGGGTTAAGCGCTCTCTTTGCAGCCCTGGGGTCTGAGGATCGAATCTGGGCCCCAGCCCATGTGGACCCATATGCTGAACTGGAGTGTGGCCCCCAGTTTAGTTCTTGCTGGTGCCTATGCAAGAGGCCCCGGCCCGGTTCCTGCTCTGCATAGCCCCGTGCCCACCTGTGGAGTGAAACTATATGGAAAACTAATGATGTACAACTATGAAAACTGTGCTTGGCCCTCCCCCTTCTCTCTGTCTCTCTGTGTAAAAAAAAAAACAATAAAAATAAATCTTTTTTTAAAAAATCTACCTCATTCATTTGTAACAGGCAAAGGGATTTGGAGGAAAAAGTTCAGAGGTAGCCAAATAGTAAAGCATGAGCATATGGTTTTGGTTTCACTGCCTCTACAGTTTCAAGTTCATGGGCACATGTGTCCTTCACTAAAGACTCATATACGTGACTTAGTTGCAGCCCCTGTGTTACATGTCTTCTGCATATAGCACCAAGGTGGGTGCCTCTTCTGCTCAGCTGACATGTTGTAATTACATGAGCTGAAGTTAAAAAAAGCCTTAATTCCCATAGCCCTTGAAAAATTCTAGGCCTTTTGAGCCACTTCTTTTTGCTCAAGACCTGCTTCCACCTCTTGGAAGGATATTTCCTCTACTTCTACTTTCTAAAGATTTATTTTTTTATTTTTTTATTGTTTTTGACGAGGCAGAGAGAGACAGAGACAGCAAGAGACAGAGAGAAGGGGGAGGGCCCAGAGCAGTCTCCATAGCTGTACATTATCAGGGGCCAAACCGGGGTGGGGGGGGCGAAAACTGAACTGGGGGCTTCCTGCAAGGGAAACACTCTGTAGTTCAGCATATGGGTCTACATGGGCCAGGGCTGGGATTTGATCCTCAGGGCTAAAAAGCGAGCACTTAACCCACTGAGCCATCCCAGCTTCCCTCTCTGCTTTTACTTTCTTTTCTTTTTTATTTTTGGTTGTTGGGGTTTTTTTTAACTGAACTGGGGGCCTCACCGCATTCAGGAAGCACAACCCAGTTCAGCATGTGGGTCCGCCTGGGCCGGAGCCGGGATTCGATCCTCGGTCCTCAGGGCTTCAAAGCGAGCGCTTAACCCGCTCAGCCATCCCGGTTTTCCCTCTACTTTTACTTTCAATAAACTTTTCTTTTACCACTGTAATATAAATAAACAAATAAATAAACAAACAAACAAATAAATAAATGTTCTACCGGAATTATGAACTTTAGAGTGAAACAGATAATTAAAATTTTTTTAGTCCACCAGTTTCCAATTTGCAGCCCTTGGCTCCATTTGAGTTATTGCAAAGAATCCTGAATCTATATTGGTATCCCACACTGGGTACAAACTGAATTATGGTCACTCCTCACCCAAACAGGCTCTGTTTTTCACACCCTATTGTGTAGTGGTTTAGAATGGAGACAGACTGCCTGGATTTGAATCTCAGCTCCACCATTACACTTGGTATGCCTCAATTTCCCCATCTGCAAAATGTGCCTAATTAACTATCTCTCTCTCTTATAGGATTAAAGGAGCTAATATCTGGAACACAACAAGCACTATATAAATATTGGTTAAACAAAAAAGTATAAAGTTGGTTGCATTATTTATTACAACTCTAATAAATATTTGTACTTATATTTATTATTGCCTCTCTCTCTCTCACCTATACCTGCATTGGAGGACTATGGCCTTTTTTTTTTTTTCAATGCTATTGACAGGGCAGGCAGTGTAGCTGGCACTTAGTGTTTGATGGGTACTATTGTACGGGATAGGCTCTTTAACTCTTTCCTCGCTGCCTCCTCCTGCTCAAGAACCTACTGTAGCTCCCTATTGCTTATGGCACCAAATTCAGTTTCCCTGCCTGAATTTCAAGGCCTCAGTAACCTGGCCACACTTGGTCTCTCTGTCCCATGCATTCTCAACAAGGGCAATATCGCCCCCAAGGGGGCAATTACTGGTTCTTGGGGGTCAGAAAAAAACTTTTATTATGTATATAGCCCATGAACAGATCTACAGTACATAACAGATATGCCATATATTTGTGTCGTTAAGATTCATTAGAGGAAGGTAATTAGAAAAAATGTCTGAACAGGTGCCTGGGCAATAATGACAAGTTTAAGAAGCATTGGCTTAGCCTTCCTTATTTCCCTTAAGAGAAAGCACACTGAAGCAGCAGGGCTCATGGAAACCGCTTTGGATTTTCGCTGGTTGCCAGTCTCCTTGGGCGTAAAGATCTACCTAGGACCTAGGAGGCCCTTTTCTGCTCCAACAGTAATGGCCCCGAGAATCACCAGGATGACACATAGGTGCTCACCCAGAACCTTCGTCCCTTTCATTAGTGAATTTCATTCCCACCCAGTGGCTTTGATTTACTCTTGTCTGTCCCCTTCCACATACTCCCAAAACTTCAGTCTTCTCCTCCGACCTCCTTCACAGGAAGCCTCCTCTCATAGCCCTCCTTCCCACCTCCAATCCAGATAGGGTGCGTGAGCTAGGATTTGAGTGTGGCCGGCTTCTCTGGGCCCTAGAAGATGAGATTTCTAGCTAGTCCCCAGCGTGGTCCTTGGCATAAACCATAAGTATTTGCTGAGTGATGAACAAATGAATGAATGAATGAATGAATGAACTATATTTATGTATCTTTCTCCTTTTGTCTTCCTCATCCCTTGTCACAATATCCAAAGCAGTAAAAAAATTCACTGGACAGGAAGAGTTGTCCTAATTTTGGTTTTCCCAGAAGCAACCCATGAGACAAGGATTGGAGTACAGTAGTCCACATGGGAGGTCACCCCAGGAAACACTGGTAGAGGAGTGGAGAGGTGAGTTAGGGAAGTAACAGATACCATTAAAAGTTGTGATATTAAGTAAGTCATTATGGACAACTAGAACTTACCTTTTTTTTTTCTGTGTATAAGATGACCCCTACTTTTCTAATCCTACATTAAGAAATCCATATTTGAATACTCCTGTGTATAAGACAACCCCCAATTTTTGGTCTAACAATTTTAGACGGTATATCATCTTATACATGGAGAAATACAATAATTATACTAGCGAATTCTAGGAGCCAGTGTAATTACCTCACAAGACAGGAAGGAGCTAGGGTACTTGTCCACCAAATCAATAGACAGTGGTTTAGGCATTAACTCCATAGTAGTTCCAATCCGCAGCAGGTGAGGGCATAGAGGTCTCTGGCATTTAGAAATACCCTCTAGCAAAGAGACCTAGGCATTGGCAGTCAATATTCACGTCAGAAACCAGGGAAGCAGTTAAGGCCAAGGGATCTGTGCGGACACCTTCTGAAACCACTACAAGGAGACAGGTCACAGATGAGGAGTGAGGGAGAAAGGATTGATGGAGACTTTTCCTTTCCTCTTTCCCCAGGTCTTAAACACAATTCATTCCAAACAGATCAAAGGGCTGTTTTGCATTTGTAAAACACCTTGCATTTTTTTTAATTTTTAAAAATTTATTTTTCAATTACTGTTCACATACAATATTGTATTAGTTTCAGGTGTACAAAACAATGTAGTGATTAGATATTTATATAACTCACAAAATGATCACCCCAATGAGTCTATTACTCACCTCATGCTCTACATAGTTGTTACAATATTGACTATATTTCCTATGCTGTACTTTACATCCCTGTGACTACTTTTTTCTATCTCTGTGACTATTTTCAATATTATTTTATATTAATTTAAGATATACAGCATAGTGGTTAGACATTTATATAATTTATGAGGTGCTTTTCCCAATAAGTCTAATACTCACCTCTACAGAGTTTTTACAATATTATTGACTATGTTTCTCATACTGTACTTTACATCCCTATGTCTATTTGGTAACTATCAATTTGCACTTCTTAATCCCTTTACCTATTTTATCCAGTCCCCCAAACCCCCACTCATCTGGTAACCATCAGTTTGTTCTCTGTATCTATGAGTCTATTTCTGTTTTGTTTGTTTATTTTGTTTTGTAGATAAGTGAGATCATAGGGTATCTATCTTTCTCAGTCTGACTTATCTCACTTAGCATAATACCCTCTAGGTTCATCCATGTTGTTGCAAATGGTAAGATTCCATTCTTTGTGGCACAGTAATACTCCATTGTATATGTACCACGTTTTCTTTATCCAATTGTCTATTGATGGGCATTTCAGTTGCTTCCATGTCTTGGTTATTGTAAATAGGGTGTCAATGAACATAGGAGTGCATATATCTTTCTGAATTAGTGTTTTGGATCTTCTTGGATAAATACCCAGAAATGGAATGCCTGGATCATAAAGTAGTTCTGTTTTTAATTTTTTTAGGAACCTTCAAACCATTTTCCAAAGTGACTGTACCAATCCACAGTCCCACTAAGAATGCACAGAGTTCCCTCTTCTCCACATCTTCACCAACAATTGTTTTTTGATTTATTAATGATTGCAATTCTGACAGATGTAAAGTGGTATCTTATTGTGGTTTTAATTTGCATTTCTCTGATGTTTAATGATGAGCATCTTTTCATCTGTCTATTGATCATCTGAATGTCCTCTTTGGAGAAATGTCTATTCAGGTCCTCTGCCCATTTTTTTTTTTTTTTTTTTAAGATTTACTTTTATTGTTTTCAACAGAGAGAGACAGAGACGGAGAGAGCCCAGAGCAGTTTCCATAGTTGTACATTAGTTTTCTATATAATTTTGTTCCACAGGTGGGCATGGGGCTGCACAGGGCAAAAACTAGGCCTGGGGCCTCCCACATAGGAGGAGGCATGCCCTTGTCAGCTGGGGGCCTCCTACATGGGAAGCTCGCCCTGGCAAGTACCAAACTGGGGGCACGTCCCAGTTCAGCACATGGGTACACACAGGCCGGGGCCAGGATTCCATCCTGGGACCCCAGGGCTGCAAGACAAGTTCTCATTCCAATGAGTCATCCTGGCATCCCTTCTGCCCATTTATTAATTAAATTGTGTGTGTGTGTGTGTGTGTGTGTGTTGAGTTGTCTGAGTTCTTTATAAATTTTGTATATTAAGCTGTTACCAAATACATCATTGGCAATTCCCTTCTACCGTTCAGCAGGATGTCTTTTCACTTTGTTGATGGTTTCCTTTGCTGAAAATGCCTTGCATTTAAAAAAATTGTTCTTTCATCTTTCTATCACATAACCTGAGGGGACACCTCTTTGATGTTGCACAGTTCCAGGGTGGGGCCCAATGCCCATCCCTGGATGGGGTTCGCAGAGTTACGAAATGTCCTGCCTGAGAGGCTGGGCAAGCAGAAGCACTGATGGCAGTGGTATTACTACTCTGTCTCCATTTAACAGATAAAGAGACCTTGACTACCCTTTAATCAGGGAGAGAATGAACAAGCAGGTAAGCACTCACGCTGCCGAGGCCAGAGCTCTTTCCACTGCTCCAGGAGGTGGTGTGTTTAGGATGTTGTAGTCTAGTTAGGGTCTGTTCTCTGCTCCTCTGCTCCTTCCTGTCTGGTAGCACTGACCACACCTGAACCACTCCCGTCCTCGGCTGCCCCTTGTGCAGCTCCATGAACACAGTCAGAGGCAAGCAAACAGCTGTGCTTGGCAAAGGGCCCTCTGACACTCCCTCCCACTTGGAATTGGGAAGAAAAGGCCCCGAGCATCAGTGACTCTGCCACTAACTTCCTGTAAGGCTGCGGGGAGGCTGTTTAGCGTCTTGCCCTTCATTCGCCTTGTGTATGAAATGGTTCCATTCTCCTGTTGACACGGAGAGATAAGCTAGGTGGAAGTGTTTTGCCAGACTGTAAAGTGCCGGAAAAATATAAGATAATATCACTGTTGTCATTAATGTCTGCTTTCTCTGAACTCCTAATGCGTTTGTGTCAGAACCACACAATGACACTTACATTTGCTTCCATTATTGCATTTCAAACAACTTTTTGCTCCCTGCTGGTGTCCTGTTCTTGTCTCCATGCCTCTGTCTCTCCACTTCTGCTCAGGCTGACTCCTAGTTACCGCCTACTCACCCTGCAGGACTCTGCTCCATGCCCTGGGTGCCCTGCTTCCCCTCTGTTGCCTTCTTTGTCACGCCCACCAAAGCGGAAATTCTGGCAGAGAGTGGGACTCTATTATATTTGTCTGCTGCGCTGCCATAACAAAATACTGAGTGGGTTAAACTACAAAAAATGTATTTTTTCAAGATTCTGGAGGCTGGAAGTCCAAGAGCAAGGTGTCAGTAGAACGGGTTCCCTCGGAGGCTTCTCTCCTGGGCTTACGGATAGCCACATCTTATGGCTTCACATGGTCATCTCTGTGTATTGTGTCTGTGTTCTAATCTCTTCTTTGTAGAAGGACACCAGTCACATTGGACTGGGGCTTCCCCAAGGACCCCCCTTTAACTTAATCACCACTTTAAACACCCTAGCTCCAAATACAGTTATATTCTGAAGTACTGGGGGTTAGGTTTTCAAGATATGAATCTATGTGGGGGACACAATCCACCCCATATGGGTACTATGCTTTTATGTCACTACAACTCTGTGCTGACACGTACAACGAGTGCAGTAAGTGCTTGTTGAGCCAATGGATGAAGAAATTAACCGATGAGAGTTGTATATGTTTTCTCAATGAGAGCAGAAGCTACTTGAGGACAATGAAAGCGCAATAGACTTGGAATTGGGAGTCCTGGATTATTCTCCTGTTAGTATAGGAGGAGATCATTTCAGCAACAGCATGGACACATACCCCTTAACCTAGATCTGACATGCCTATTCCTTTCCTAAAGCTGTTAGAGATTCAGAGCATTTATTTTTCCCAATGCCTAGAGCACTTGCCAAATTCCAGGCCCCTACAATTTCAACCGAAGAAAATGCCATTCACTGTTCAAAATCTGATTGTTGGCCTCCCTTTGCCTGCTACATTCTCTTCAAGTGAGAAACCATGTTTCCCTGCAGGGTAAGTAGTTCTTCCATAGCCACTTAGTAATCACTGGAGAATCTATTGTTTTTACTGTTATAGCTTGATTAGTCATTAGTGTTTATTCTGCCTAAATGTTTCAAACACAAGAATTGCAGTATTTTGGAATTGGACAGCACCTTAGAAATTGTGGACTTTGGGGCTTTAGACCCAAGTCTGAATCCTGCTTTCTTAGACAAACTGAGGTTTCTTCATCTGTCAAATGAGGAGAGTAATATTTCACAGGTTTACTCTGAGTATTAAATAGAATAATGAGGGCTTTGGACATAAAATGACTGAAATACTGTTCGTTTTCTTTCTGTCCTCATTTTACAGATGAGCAAATCAAGGCTCAGGTGACTAGAAAGCCCTGAGCAACACCAGATCACCAAATCACCAGTCTTTAAAACTACAGTAGCCAGTTTGGGGAAGCCAGGATGGCTCAGTGGGTTAAGCGCTCATTTTGCAGCGCCGGGGACTGAGGATCGAACCCCGGCCCCGGCCCGTGCGGACCCATATGCTGAACTGGGGAGTTCCCCCAGTTCAGTTCTCTGTCTCTGTCTCTGTATCTCTCTCTCTCTCTGTCAAAAAAAATTAAAAAAGAAAAAAAAAACTAGCCAGTTTGATCACTAATGTCTTTTTTTTTTTTAGTTTTTTTGTGGTAAGAACAGTTAATGTGAAATCTAAGTGTACAATATGTTATTGTTGATCGTGGGCAAAGTGTTGTACAGCAGATCTCTAGAATGGATTCATCTTGCTTAACTGAAACTTTATGCTTGTTAATTAACAGCATCCATCTACCCTTTCCCTCTACCCCTCCCCCACCTTCAGCAACGATCATTCCACTCTTTGATTCTATGAATTTGACTATTTTAGGTATCTCATATAAATAGAATTATGCAACATCTGTCTTTCTGTAACACACTTATTTCACTTAGCATAACGTCTCCCATGGTTCATCTGTGTTGCCACATATTGCAGAATTTTTTTTTCTTTTTTAAAACTGGATAATATTCCACTGTATGTATCCCAGATGTCTTGATTTCAAGTCTAAAACTATTTCTTTTGCCCCCATACTGGATTTATAAAGTCTCTTAACTACTCATTAAGAAAGTAATTGTTTTTAGACAATAAACCGTTATCTTAGTTGGCAAGTCACCAAGTAAAAACAGCAAACGTTTGAAAAAGAAATGTACAAGCTTTTAATAAGAAACAGGCATCCAATGTTCAGAGAGCTCATGGACACGTAGAGACAGCTTCTCCTGGAATGCTCTGCCATCCAGGCCGTCCAGCCAGGGATAGAAGTGTAAAACTAAGGCCTAAGGATGAAATAATCCACAATTTCCCCACGGTAACCTCACTTATCTACTCCTGCCCTCCACTTTATTCTCTAGATGTTTCTGGAACTTTTAGTGCTTCCACTTCAGGAAAGCAGCCCCCTCATGAGATTTCCAGCCTCATTTCAATTCATCCTCCTGTGGACATCAGAATTCTCATCTAGAACATAAATCTGAGCATGTCACTGCTCTGCTCAAAAACTCTGCATGGTTCTTGATTTCTACAGGATGAATTGACGTGCAGACTTTTTACCACAGGAAAAACAAGAGTATATTTTAAAATGCATGTATACGTCTAGCCAGATCATATGAGTATGAGTTTAAAAGGGCTGCCATTAACAAAATGCCACAGACCAGGTGGCTTAAACAACAAATTTATTTTCTCACCATTCTGGAGGCTGGAAGTCCAAGGTGTTGGTGGGGTCAGTTTCCCCTGAGGCTTCTCTCCTTGGCTTGCAGATGGCTGCCTTCTGGCTATGTCCTTACATGGTCCTTCCTCTATGCATGCTCCTGGTAGCACTGTGTCCAATTTCCTTCTTATAAGGACACCAGTTAGATTGGATTAGGGCTTACTCCAATGGCCTATTTTAACTTAATTACATTTTTTAAGACTCTATCTCCAAATACAGTCACATTCTGAGGTACTCAGGGTTAGGGCTCCAATATATGAATTTGGGGGAGACATGATTCAGCCCATTACAATATGTGTCATTAAATATATTTTAATACTACATATTCTCTGGGGATGCCTCAAAATTTAAATTGCAAGGTCTGAGGTTCGATTCCTGGCCCCAGCCCATGCAACCACATATGCTGAACTGTGGCACAACTCGTAACTTTCTAGAGTTTGTTGAAGAAGTATTATAAATTAAATTATTAGGTTACTTTAAAAGATTTATTTTTATTGTTTTTGACAGAGAGAGAGAGATACAGAGACAGAGACAGAGAGAAGAGGGAGGGCCCAGAACAGTCTC
>PVKE010017456.1:0-30727 GCA_004027555.1 Craseonycteris thonglongyai
TGGCCTCAAAGCGAGCGCTCAACCCGCTGAGCCGTCCCGGCTTTCCCCATAAACAGACTTCTTTATAAGGGGAACTCTATAAGAAATCTCTGTGGGATTTCTAGAAATCTCTAATATTAGGATATGAATCATCAATTTGGAAACAGTGGTGAAAATTTTGTCCAAACCCCACATTTTGTGGGGATCTAAGACTCAGAGAGCAGTATGATTTATCTAAGTCACCCAGCACCAGTAGGCCTAGAGGACAGGTGTTCTTATTCCAGCTCCCCTTCTGCAACACTCAACTCAATGACATCTGGGTGAAACTCTTCTGTGTGAAGAGCAACACACAACAGCAGTCAGACCTGTGCAGTGGGAGGAAACACCTACGAGAATGAAGGACGCTGAGAGGAGCTATGCTACTACACATCTGAGAGGTAGAGCTCAGCGGTAGGGAGAGAGAAACTGAGAGATTCCAACATTTTAAGTATTGGAGCAAAAACTGATTCAACAAGGGCAAACCCAAACCAGGAGTGGTTAGGAGGCTCTGCTGACCAGAGCTCCCAGCTCGGGGAGTAACTTTTATGGAGAAAGTGCAGATGCCAAGAAAGGGAGTGACTGGCTAGCCGTAGCTTAGCACTTAGCTGGCTGTTTATAACTCTTGTCCTTTGGTTTCAATCCCATAACCCTGAGGCACTGGCAGGCTCAGAGTCTGGTTGCCTATGGTGGCTGCCCTGACATCAGAGCCACCTCCTGCAATGGCCTCATTTAATTGACAGGAGTTAAGACTGGGCTTTAGAGGCAAAATGAGGAAATCTGGACGTGAGGGAGAGTGAATTGACAAGTCAGTTAACCTCTTTGGCTTCGTATGAAAAGTAAGAATCATGGTAGTGTCTAACAAAAAGAGCTCAAGTGCTGGTGAGAATTGCCATTAGGCAGAAGACCAGTTGGCCCAGGGGACGCCTTTGTCACTGGTATATCATTAACCACTCCCCGCACACACAGCCTCTTCCAGGCACTCCCTGCCTCCTGCCCCAGCTCATCCCCACCTGGTGGCTGAAGGCTACCACACCACACCTTGAAGGGAGACAGGCCAATCTGAATTCAGTCAAAGCCAAGGGCAAGATACCAAACTATGACAGGCCTAGAGACTGAGATGATGGTGGGGAACTCTGCACTACAGAGAAGGCCTAAGGCCTTCCCCAAATTTACAACACTCTCAGAATGAACCACTTTGCATGAGGGCACCAGTACCTCATTTCTGAGAGAGGAAGAAAGCATGCTCATGGCTCAGAAACAGGTCTTTGGAGCCCCTTCAGGAGCAGATGCTGAGTAGAAAGGCCAAGTGAGGTTTCATCAAGATCTTTCCAGCTACCCACCTCACCAGCTCTCCTCCACCACCCCACTCCCACGCTAACCAGCAAAGAGCTTTCCAATGTTTGACTTATCATGAATCTAGGTAGGACTGTATTATAACAAAGGGTTTCACAATTGAAATGAGGTTGAGGACCAATAGATCTGCATGCCCATGTTCAGCTAAAAATTTCTATGACACCAAAAATATGCTCATTTTATATGACACCAAATTTATTCAGGTGGTTCAAACTTGAATATTATAAAAAATCCGTATCTGTCAAGTTATCAAAAGAATCTTAATGGATATATTGTTCACATATCAATATTAATAGTTACTGACAACTCATTTTTGCTTCATTTATTCAATCAAGGGACCTAATCTAGGCAATTTACTTACTCAGTGGTTAGTTTGCCTTAATTTGATGACTAAAGTAACTCTCTTCTTCGTTTATAACTACGTAGATATAAGCATAAAATGAAATAGAAATAACGGCAAATAGTTAATCTGATAGCATTTAAAAGCCCCATTAAGGCCTCAAATTCATTGACCCTAAAGTGTTAATGACTAGAGTACTAACTGTAAACTTGTGGTCAATTAAATACAAAGGTTAAAATCAAAGAAGTCAGTTTACCCACAGCCATTTTTTAGACACCATTTTAAAAACCTTTCACTTTCACAGAGCTTAGAATCTGAAGGAACCTTAACAATCACATAACCAGGTCTAACACTCAATGTCATTAACCTCAGGCGCAAGAATGAAGGTCTGTCATCCATAATTACAAAATCATCTAGAAAACCTGACCCACGTGTCATAACAAAAAGGCAAAATATCTTTTTCTCAATTCTTTCTCAACAGATGAATATTTTAAGATATCATTCATTAAACTCTTCTAACTAGCTACCATTATTCACTTCCTGAAAGTTGGCATTCAAATTTGAACAGTTAATTTGTTTTGAAAAACTGGAAAAATAAGTATTTTCCAAGGGAAAAAGAATAGCTTTGCACAGGAATGCATTTCGTATAACCCAACAGTGCCTTTGGGATGTGAAGCCTTCAATTAGAACTGAGGAAAGACTGACTCTTAGAATCAAAGAATGTAATGGCAGATAATGGGAGAAGGAAATTTAAGTTATTTATACAAATGAACTTAGCTAATAATTTATTATAGAAGAAGAAAAACTGGCCATTTAGGTGCCATTGACAACTTCCTATCGTCACCAATTTTTGAAGGTATTAGACGCTCTTCTTCAGACTCTGGTCTTTATGATGCACATCATGAGCTACGGGAAGAAACCACACTTTGTCCTTAAGCTTCAGTGTTGTCAAAATGCATCCAGCAGAGGACGGGTTTGACGTCTTCGAGGGCCTCCCTGCTGTCCTGCGGTGGGTTGTTTTATAGGCATCAGAAAAGAGCAGAGGGTTGCTGAGGGTTGCTTTTGGGTTGCTTCTGATGGATGGACAGACTTCAGCACTGCCTCCTCTGTCCACGCGCCGAGCAGTGTGCACATCCAGTTCCGCTGAGGCGACTCTGCCACACCTCATGCCCTGCTGTCATTACACCTACACAACTCAGAGCCTGGCCAGGAGGTCCTTCATCTCACCTCCTGCTGACTTTCCCGGGTCTACAACAGTTCCTGCCAAGAAGGAGCCATTCACTCATGCTTCATTAATGGTGAAAAACAAATGAAGCTAAAGGATGAGGAGCTCTTTACCAAAGAAAACGTAGCTTTTGCCCTAACTTTCCACACGTAATTATACCCAGAACCAATTTCTGTGTTTAGATTAAAGAAATCTCAAGGTGCAATGAGTGTTCACAGGTATTAAAAATATCAGAAGCTGAGAATCCTTAAGCTCCCTTTCTTTTACTGGCCTAAACTGCAAGTTTCATGCAATTGGCCATAGTATAATCACACCTATATTAGTCATATAATTTAAAACATATAAAATGTTTTAGGTCTTTGACTACCCCTCAGGCATAATCTACATGGAGGAACCAACAAAAAAAAATTAAAAATACTGTGAAAACAAATCAGAAATCACAGAAGGACATCTCTATTAGAAAAATTCCACATCTTTCAAATTTAAAAATAAAAGTAAAGGTCTTCTGAGTCAACCCACCAAAAAAAGAAAATCACTGCCAAATTATACTGTCATTAAAAAATGTTTAATCTTTCAATCCTTAAAACTGTTATGAAACAGATTAGAAATGAAAGCACAGTGACTGATAGAGCAAGCCCTCAGCAAATATTTATTGAAAGATTGAATGGAAGAATAAATGAAAGAACAGAAAGATGATAAATTCAAATAAGGACTGACTTTGAACTTGTATGAGTCATTCAATCAAATCATTTAAAAAGAGTCTTTATATAATGCATTTCATTGAGCTGTCAGTTTTCATTCCTTGTGGCATTTCATTAACATCACCTTCTGAACTTTAATAAAATTCACTTATAATTTGTTTTGATTTAATATATGAAAGTTCTGTTGCCTTTAAAACTATAAGAAGGTGCAAAAATGCCTTCTAAAATAGTTTTATATGAAAAAACAACTAAAAAGAAGATTCGTTCATTATGAGTTGGTTTCAGTTCCTAAGAGTATGACCACCTATACTAATATTCACCCTAAGGCTAAAGAATCATTTAATGAAACCATATCTATTGTTAATAACGTTTACATGTGCATGGCTTATTTACCATATTTTAAGGAAAAAAAGCAAGATATTTTACTGATGTGTTATCTACTTGACATCTATCCATCCATCCATCCACTCATCCACCCAAAATATAATATATATTGAAGGCTTATTATGTTCCAATCCTTATGCTAGACTCCAGGGCCCTTTCCCAAGCAAGAGTCCTAAAATTTTTAAAACCCAAGTCAAATATTCATTTTTTCAAGTATAATTTTCCTACTCTTATTTTAGAAGAAAGAACTCCCAGCAAAGAAACTGATGAAGCATGGGAAATTACATAAGTATATAAATGATTATGTAGTTAATTTTTCTAAGAGCTTTTCTTTTTTTGAAAGAGGTTTTCCCCCCCAATGTATTTTAAAAGGAAAAGTGGGGGAGGAAATATTGGGAAACAAAGAGAACAAAAGTGAGAGAGTTTAGAGCATTAAAATTCCCCAAAAGTAAAAATAGGATTAAGCTGGTCAATTTATTTTTTAAAGCTATAATTATTTTTATATTTACAAAACTGTATATAGATTCATATGAAAATCTGCCCGTCTAAAATCAATACCACTGTTATAATTATTTAGCCCAAATCCCAAAATAGCCAACAGGAGAAAGCATTTTCTCATGGTAAAGCTGAAATGTGGACTTGAAGAACAGCCATGTTTTTAAATTGATGCTTGTAAGGAGAACCATTTTCTGTTTTGCCAGTGAATACTCTTCAGAATGGCTACATTTCTATTTTTAACCACCAAGCAATAAGAAAAAAAAATCTGTAAAAATATAGGAGCATGTATTTTTCTTTTTTCTGACTGTTCTTTATTCCAGTTTACTTACGAAGGAAAAGGCATTTTAATCACTATTCCATATGCTGCCATCAAACACAAATTATAAAAAGACACATTTGTGAGTTATTGTTTAGCAAACATTTCTTTAATGACATGTACACCGAGGTACTAGGCTAGGAAATAATCAGCTAAGCCAATGTACTTGGCATAATCCAATCAAAAGTGCGCTGAGCACAGTTCCTAATTACTCATATAAAAGTCTCATAATCTAGTTAGGGAATGATAACCTAATAACCACATGCCTCCTAAGGTAATCATCTAATAATCGAATGTCTAATGATAATCTAATAATCTAATGTCTAATAATTTTATGTCCTGTAAGGGCAAAAAGAAATGTAAAGAAATGATTATGACACAGATGAGGGGGCACCGAAAATGAATTAAGGAAAAGCATCCGTCACAGGGGCTTGGGCACTGGGGACATGACACTCAGGAAGTCCAGCTTCCGACGGTGTGCACTTTACTTAAGAAGGGTTCTGATGACTGACAATGAAGACCTGACTTTCCTGCCTCACATTCTACTTTCACAAGCAAGCTGCAAGTTCAGAATCTGTACAGCCAAGTGCGTTTTTTCTCTAATGGAGCAAAAGCCCTGGCCAGCAGATTCAGGCATCTGTACGCAGCTTTCACCACAATGGTGGGCCTCGTGGCTTTGCCCCTTGTATGTTAGGTTAGTGTGAATCATGTGCTAGTCACCATTAGGAGGTGGATAAAATTAATTTTCTAAACTGGAAAAGCTGAAGGCCAAGGAAATGCCAGCCCCACTAAGAAATAAAGTCACTGCACCACCTGTTTTTGTTAAAACCATTTTCATCTCTTCTCTACATGTGTATGCAGTATGGCATGCTAGTAAAGAGCTGCAGTCCCCAAGACAAACAGTGGTACTAAACCAGTCCCATCATGGATCAGCCATGTGATCTCAGGCAGAAGGGTCTCAAGGCCCTTCGCCCTGAAAATGGGGATTAACAGACCTCCCATGGAATTTCACAAAGTCATTAATAACATAACCTAAACAGTGGACGAAAAGGGGCTTTGAAACCCATAAAGCAGGATGTGAGATATATTACTGCCTTACTGTCCTGCAAACATTCCACGCCAAATTGTCCATTAGTGAAAGCACTGTAATCCGTTCCAAAGACGTGAGGGAAAAAATCAATACTACAATAAAGAAAGGCATGATTTCCACATCGTCTGTGTGCTCCCCACACTGACAATTTCTTCCTACAAACCTGGAAAAAGATTTGCATTTCTTCACCACTGTAAGAACTCTCCTTATTTTCAAAAGCTTCCAAATAAATCTAGTTCAAATGTGGCTCTATCGACGATGAAATGAGGTCAGGAATGAGTTTCTAATTGGCTGTAGGTATAAATTTAAGAAAACACAAGAGTAACTTCAAGACAGATGGCATTATTAGGTCAACACCCCCAAAAGGAAAGTCCCACAGCTAGCATTTCTCACCCTCTACTCAGCGTAAAGGGACAACGGGGGTCTCCGCAACTCCCACAGGAGGCAGGATTCCTCAACACACAGAAACGTGATGTGTTCTTTGTGCCTAGGTCTTCCCTTCATGTTGGGAATAAAGAGGGAACAGACTTCTAGTTTGGTTTCATTCAGGGGCCCCTCCTATGTGCCGCCACCAGGGTGGACACAGAACTTGAACTATCTGTTTGCTTGTGTGCACCCTGCCCCCCAAGACTGAAAACTTCCTGAAAAGCGAAGAGAACACGTCTACATCAGCTTTCTATCCTCCAGCCACGAACCTGATCATGGAGACATAGAATGTGCTCATGAAACGCTGGCTGAACAAACTCAGGAATAAACTACATATGTGTGATGAGACTGACTGATCTTCAGAGTCTAATGTTCCTGTACATTATCCTCAAATTTAATCTTTTGATTCTAGTAAGTTAGGTAACATACCTCCGGTGAAGTAGATTCATGCAAGTTAAAATAGCTAAACATTGAAATTTGGAAATTAAACAGATTGACCTGCCTCAATTGTACGTAGGAAAGACGCATTTAGACACTTAGGAATTCACAGAGTTCGTTGATTGCTCCACTCAAGCACCGTGAGCAGCTGCCGTGTTGTGATTCCCATGCCCAGAGCTGGGCATGGAGGCAGGCAGACCTCCTGCTCTGGCTCCCCAGGAGGGTGAGGGCCCTGTGAGGGAGGAAACTGAGTCAACACAGTGGCAGAGGCATGGCCGGGGCCATGGGACTGGTATGCAGGGCAGCTAACCACAGCTGGGGTTGTGGTGGGGAGCTGGGGGGGGGGACAGGAGGCGTCCGGAGAGGTGACACTTGCACTGAGGCTGGAAAAAAAAATAGCAAGTGAACTTACAACAAAGAACCGGGCATTCCAGACAGAAAAGCGGAGGAGGCACCCATGGCTCTCCATGCAGAGGGGTCACACGCAGGAGAGGGAGAAGAGGCACCCCAGACTGGGGCCGGGGGGTCTGTGGGCTAAGGGTCCATGAGCAGGAGCTGCATTAGATTCTCTCCTCAAGGGACTTAGAGCAGATTCGGAGGCATCACTGAAAGGTCCAGCTAGAAGAAAGACAATTTGATATGTGAACAGATGAAGTTATGAGCAAAGCCAAGCCCTTTCAATTCAGGGTAATTTAGTCGTTATCTGAATGTCACGAGTCGGGTTTTAGGTAAAATCATATCTCTTATAATAAAGGTAAGAGGAAAATTAGGTGTGACTTTGACTTTTTACAATTTTGAAAAACAAGAAAATAAATTTTTTTTTTACTAAAATGGGTTTCTATCTTTCCATTGAGAACACATCTCCACATATATTTACCTCTGTCCCTGAAGCACCCACTTTGACTTTAGAGGCAGTCAACAATGCCATCAGGAATGTCACTATTGGACAGAGATAGGAAAGAGGACAGGGACGGTGTCCCCAGCCTGCTTACCCCTCAGACCACAAGTGCTGGGAGTACCAGCCCAAGCAGGACGTCCCAGCCGCCACCACCCATGCAGGCAGGGCTCAGAGGCGGCCGCTGACAAGGGCATTACTAAGTGCAGTCAGGCATCGTAAAATGCAGCGCATATTAAAACTGCAACTTGGTTTTGGATTGCTTACTTTCATGTGATAAAAACATCAGTATTCATTTAAAAGCAGGAATGAATATCTAAGTGCCTGCTTTACTGGTGCAGTAAATATACTTTTTCACTGTTAGTGACTAAGAGAATGTGTGTTATTTTCAAGGAAAAATAAAGTAGTCACACATGAATCCGAATTTCAGTTAAGAATGACACTATCCAGGTACATCTATAGCAAGTTAGAATTTGTCTCTGTGAAATTCAAGTCACTTTATACCCAGGAAACTATGGAGTGAAGTATGAATGGCAATGGGAAATCCAACCAAACACCACTACTTCAAGTTCATTTTACAGGGGTCTTCTAAGAAGCCCCGGAATCTATATTATTTATTCATAGCCTTTTAATATTGCCTCTCTAAGAGGAAAGAATAGCCATCACCAGTGAAAAGTTTTCTTCTTTCCCCTATAACTAATGGCCAAAGCCAATGACAATAAACAAAATTACAAAGTATAAAGAAGTAAACATTTGAAACCGCAAAAATTCTAGAAGTATGTTCATTATATCTACTATAACTATGGTCTTTTCCAGTCTCCATTTCTCAGCCTGTCCAGTGCCTAGTCCGATAACTATCAGGGAGTCCTGACAAGGCTAAAGTCACCCCAACATACTGAATTAACTCGAACCGCTAAGACTGTTAATATGAGATCACTGTAATTAGTTTATGAATATTAATTACAGTATTTTCCCCTTTGCACTAATTATGCTCCTCTTTTTCTCTTTTGATATTTTATTTTATTATAGTTAGCATCATGCTGCTATTCCCACAAGTACTGAACTAGCATGGGATGAGAATATTCTACACCTAAATAAATGAACGGCTCAATTTCCTGTGACCACCTACGCCTACTCCACCTTCAAAACGGGTGTCGGTATTCTATCACAGAGGAGAACCTGACATTCTTTTCTCCAATATGCCTGACACTTCTGGGCAATGCAACTGTGGCACCTGCACGGATTTCCATGAAGAACAACGTCGCAGTGCTACGGCATTCAGCATTTGACAAATGCAGCAACTTTCCTTATCAATCAGCTCTTACTGAACCTATTAGCAGTGGAATCCTTAAGGGCCCATTCACTTTCTGAAGAAGAAAGCTAAGATGAAGGACATGCCACTCCGAATTCACGTGCTACTTGGCCTAGCGATCACTACATTAGTGCAAGCTGTAGATAAGAAAGCGGATTGCCCACAGTTATGCACGTGTGACATCAGGCCCTGGTTTACACCGCGATCCGTTTATATGGAGGCATATACGGTGGACTGTAATGACTTGGGGCTTTTACATTTCCCAGCCAGACTGCCTGCTGACACGCAGATTCTGCTCCTACAGACCAACAATATTGCAAAAATTGAACAGTCCATAGACTTCCCAGTGAACCTAACTGGCCTGGACCTGTCACAGAACAATTTATCTTCGGTCACCAATATCCATGTCAACAAGATGCCTCAGCTTCTTTCTGTGTACCTAGAGGAAAACAGACTCACTGAGCTGCCAGACGAGTGTCTGTCCGGGCTGAGCAACTTACAAGAACTCTACATTAATCACAACTTGCTTTCGGCGATTTCCCCGGGAGCCTTCATCGGCCTCCATAACCTTCTTCGCCTTCATCTCAATTCAAATCGGCTGCAGATAATCAACAGTAAGTGGTTTGACGCACTTCCCAACCTGGAGATTCTGATGATCGGAGAGAACCCGATCATCAGAATCAAGGACATGAACTTTAAGCCGCTTGTCAATCTTCGGAGCCTGGTGATCGCCGGCATCAACCTCACGGAAATTCCAGACAACGCCTTGGTCGGACTGGAAAACTTAGAGAGCATCTCCTTTTATGACAACCGGCTTGTGAAAGTGCCCCACAGTGCTCTTCAAAAAGTGGTCAACCTCAAGTTTTTGGATCTCAATAAAAACCCCATCCACAGAATACGGCAGGGTGATTTTAGCAATATGCTGCACTTGAAGGAGCTGGGGATCAACAACATGCCTGAGCTGATTTCCATCGACAGCCTTGCCGTGGATAACCTGCCCGATCTAAGAAAAATAGAAGCGACGAACAACCCCCGGCTGTCTTACATTCACCCCAACGCGTTCTTCCGGCTGCCCAAGCTGGAGTCGCTCATGCTGAACAGCAACGCCCTCAGTGCCCTGTACCGCGGTACCATCGAGGCCCTCCCGAACCTCAAGGAGATCAGCATCCACAGCAACCCCATCCGGTGCGACTGTGTCATCCGCTGGATGAACATGAACAAAACCAGCATCCGCTTTATGGAGCCAGACTCGCTGTTTTGCGTGGATCCTCCGGAGTTCCAAGGCCAACACGTCCGGCAGGTGCATTTCAGGGACATGATGGAAACGTGCCTCCCCCTCATCGCCCCCGAGAGCTTTCCGTCCAACGTGGATTTACCAGCCGGGAGCTATGTTTCCCTCCACTGCCGAGCCACTGCCGAGCCTCAGCCAGAAATCTACTGGGTAACCCCTTCTGGCCAGAAGCTCCTGCCTCACACACTGGCAGACAAGTTCTACGTCCATTCTGAGGGCACGCTCGACATCAGTGGCATAAGCCTGGCCGAAGGGGGCTTATACACGTGCATCGCCACGAACCTGGTGGGTGCCGACTTGAAGTCTGTTATGATCAAGGTGGATGGCTCTTTTCCCCAGGAGAACAATGGGTCCCTGAACATTAAAGTAAAAGACGTTCAGGCCAACTCGGTTCTGGTGTCTTGGAAAGCAACTTCTAAGATCCTCAAATCCAGCGTGAAGTGGACAGCCTTTGTCAAGACGGGCAATGCCCATGCCGCCCAAAGTACGCGCATGCCATCTGATGTCCGGGAGTACAACCTCACTCATCTGACCCCGTCCACCGAGTATAACATCTGCGTGGATGTCCCCACCATCTACCAGAACAATCGGAAACAATGTGTTAACGTCACCACAAAAGGTTTGGACCCTGAGCGAACAGGGTATGAGGAGAGCGACAGCACAGCGTTTATGGCTTGCCTCGGTGGCTTCCTGGGGATGACTGGTGTCATATGTCTTTTCGGCTGTCTCACTCAGAACATGCACTGTGACGGTGGGCGGGGCTATGTGAGGAATCACTTACAGAAACCAAGCTTCGCGTGCCGCGAGCTGCACCCTCCTCTCATCAGCCTCTGGGAAGCAGGCCAGGAAAAAGCTACACCTTCGGCAGTGCAAGCGACCGTTATCGGCGTGCCAACGAACGCATCCTAAAAGCAACCCGCTAGACCAACTTCAAAGAAAAGCTCAAGACCGGAGCTGTGCTCGCCAAAGGAAAGGCAGAGCAAGATTACTTTCTAGAAAGAGGTGTCAGCTTCACCCATGCTGCTCCTAACCAATGGGTATATGTACAAGTTCAGCATTTCCATTAACTGGCTTCAAAGGCTACTGTGGCAACCAAATACAGTAATTCCATTTTCTAAGACGTTCATGTACCTTTTCTGTCTGGACTACAGTTAAAGTGGACACACATTTCTGTATTTTTTTTTTAAGTATATAAGAAGAGTAGTTGAACTGAGCAATACCTCCTACTGTGTTGTATTACACATATTAGCCACGAGTTTTTGCAGTGACCAGATAAACTTGAATTGACACTTGGTGTAAGAAAATGGGCAAAGTCTGTAGAGTAGACACAGTGAGTATGTGGACCTCTTTTATAAGGAAAAATACATTTTGGATTAAAATCAATTGCTTTTGTCTTGTTTTTGTTTCTAAATAAAGAATAATTTCTGCGAAATGTCATCTGACCAGATGTCATTTAAATGATATTTTTAAAAAGTGGTTTTCTGTAATGAAATTTAGAATGCTAAGACACGTTTACTGGGTTCTGCAACTGCCTTTTTCATAATGCACAAAAATGGATTTGAGAAGGCACTTTATCGACACTGAGGGAGAATCCTGACATTGTGCTTAGCCCTTTAATGAGTGACAGAAACAAATCCTCCAGGAGATTTCGTATTCACTTAAGATTTTCTCTTCTTAACAAGAAGCTCTTGCAGTGGATTTAATTAATGAGTTCACATAATGTAAATCCAATATCTGAGGAACTGAAAGTCTTATTTTAATCATTAGTAGTAACTCAACTTTAAGATGCTTGCTTTGCAGAAAATGTTGCCAAATTTTGGCAGGACTTATGATCTAGGTGTAATTTTCAAATTCTCTGTGCTTCTAAAATACCTAATGAGTTTCACTGCAATCACAAGCAAATAACCTAGTAATGTGAGGTGTTGCAAACATAGCAATGAAACAACATATTCCACATGACTCCACAAGAAAGTGGTGTATGTACTCATACAGTAACTAACCTAGTTGACGCTGACTTGAAACCCATTATGACAAAAGGGAATGGTCCTTTGGCCCAGAATAACAATGGGATCTAGAATTGTAGCAGACTATGATTTTCCAAGACTAAAATTTTAGAACTCTACTTTAAAAATGTATTAGATTATTAGAAAAAAATTTATAGATTCAACTTTATAAAAGTGTCACTTTTATTTACTTCACCCCAATATAAAATGGCATGAGTGCAATAATTCCAGAATTCAATAGAAATTTAAGAGGAAAGTTTTGCAATTGAAAGAAAAAACTTCTCAAATTTAGAGTAAAAGAAAAAATAATAATAATAAGTGCAGCATTCTATGACTGTATTTCAGGCACCTGAAAACCAAAGCTTAAAATTTTTGAGAATCATTGAAGTACCTAGAACATTACTAATCACATTGGAATCTTTTGTTTTTAATTGTTTTCAACAAAGAGGGAGAGACAGAGAGAAGAGGGAGAGCCCAGAGCAATCTCCATACCTGTACGTTAGTTTTTTATATAGTCTCACTCCACAGGTGGGCGCAGGGCCGCACAGGGCAGGAACTGGGCCAGGGGCCTCCCACATGGGAAGCATGTCCAGGGCAGAAGCCAAACCAGGGGCCACCCACATGAGAGGCTCACCCAGATGAGAACCAAACTGGGGGCACACCCCAGTTCAGCATATGGGTCCACACAGGCCAGGGCCGGGATTCGATCCTAGACCTGGGGCTGCAAGACAAGCATTCAATCCACTAAGCCATCCTGGCATCCCCTATATTGGAATCTTATATAGTAAACGTAAGGATTTTACTTGGAGAAAAAAAAACACAGTCTTTTAGGGTTTTAGTCATAGTTTCAAAAAAAACCTCATAGTCCTGAAAAATAAATGTATATGTGTATTAAGGAAATATCTGAAACAATAAAAAATCATCTAAGATAAAATGCCATAATTTTTATAGGCAGATCAATCATTCCTACAAAGCTACAAAGCTTCCATGTTAATTGCTGTTGTGCTACTCATTATCAAGTGTTTAACTTTTCTTACAACAACTTTCTGCATAGTGTCAACATGTCACTGGCCTATAAACATTCCCAACACTGCAGTCATCAATTTATTGTTAATACCAGGTTATGCTTTTGTGACAACATCAAGAGTTTCTAATTAAATCTTAGCTGTTTTGTTTTGTTTTAAAGATTTATTTTATTGAAAGAAGGTGAGTGAGAAGAGTCCAAGAGAGAGAAAAAGAGAAGGAGGGGAGGGAGGGTCCAGAGCAGTCTCCACAGTTATATATCATTAGTTGTGACAGTTTCATTCCACACAGGTGGATGTGGAGCCATGCAAGGTGGGAACAGGGCTGAGGGCCTCCCACATGGGAGAAAGAGAACCTTCACTGCTGAGCCATACTGGTGGTTACCAGTTGTGCCACAGTTCAGAATATGGGTTTGCACAGGCCAGGGCCAGGATTCAACTCCTGGTCCTTGTAAGTTGCAAGGCAAGTGTTTAAGTGCTGAGCTATCCCGGCATCCCCAAATTTTAGCTCTTTTTTGACAATGGGGAAGGCAACTGTAATGAATTCTTTAAAAGGAAAGGACAAACTGTTAATTTAATACAACCAAAATATGAGACTTGCTAATTCAACATGTTTCCCAAACACAAGTTTTACAACCTAATGTATCACTATTATATAGTGGCTGACATTAGAATTTATCAGCAAGACATGCTCATACATCATGAAAGGTTCCAGCACCATGGACAGAGCTTTTTGGAGCCAGGCTATTTGTCAAAAATATAGGAGCTGAAATTTGACCTATTATGAAACAGGTTTGTATAGGTCAGCAAGAACGTTTTCCGGTATCTTGTATGTTTCTTGTAAACCTACCTGCATGAAGATCTATAACAAACATACGTATAGCTGAGAATCCTTTTCAAGCTACAATTTGAAAAACTGTAGCATATGAGCACCCTGAATACTCAATAGTGAGCACTGAAGTATTTTTGCTACAGACAAATAAATACAGATGCTCAAAACAAAGCATGATTGTATTTACTTGATTAAGTTTTCATCTGAATTGCCAGTAAGAGAGAAAAGACATTTGCTTCAGTAATAAGAATGGCATTTTATACTTCCTATGTGACCCTCTAAATCTCATACAAAATCAAGTAAGCATGAGTCAAAGTATGCAAGGCACATAACTTAAAATTTGGTGATATAACTCACAATCCATATGGTATAGAATTTACAATCCATATGCTGATATAGATGCAATGACAAATTTTACCTATAACAAATAAAACTCTAGTTTATACCTCTATGAATGCCAATGACCCCCTCATCTTATGTGAAAGAAAATATTTTTATCACAAAAATGTTTTTACGTTACAGAGTTTTGAATTTACACTAGAAAACAAAATTCAAATTTTCTAAAAATAAGTATGTCCAGTTGAAAAGCATAAAAACAAGGTAGAGAAAAAGTATAATTGTGAGCAAAATCAAACAATATGCTGCCAATCATTTGCATATATATTTATGGTATATATATACACCAGTCTTTTGGTACTGATTTCAATGTTAAAATTTTTATTCTAATTAGATAAAAAGTGGTAAGTAAAACTACATCAGCAAGCATGAGCTTTAAATTATAATTCTTTAGTCTATTCATTTAAGTACATTTTGTTTAAATTCAACAAATATTTGCTGTACTACCATTAGTCGCTGGAAAACCAGAAGTGAACCAGACAAATTCCTCACCATTAAGAGGCTCATATCTACTGGATTACATTCTGGTTGTGTATCACTGTTTACATGAATATGTCTTAACTATATTACTTAGTAGAGTCTCAGCTTCAATCCATAATTTCAAAGAACGCCAATACTCAGAAAATCACAGATTTTTTTTTTCTCTATCTAAAATGTTTTAATTACCTCACAACATGCTGATACGGGACTTTAATTCAAATTTACTATTGAAATATATCATTCATTATGCACTAAATATGTAGAAACTAGACTAATGCCACCTTTACACTGCTTAGCTCAAGAAGCATGCCCACTTACTAACAAACTATTTCTAGGCACAGAAACATGGATAACTATGTTTTCCTTACTTTAAACACAGAGATACTGATCACCCAAGAAATATAAGAAATTAAATTCAGGAGGGTAACTCACTGAATGCTTAAATATTGTATGAGCAAAACCAGCTTACTATATCAACTCTTATAATATCTTCCACAGCTATGAAGGAAAACCTTAAAATTCCACGGATTAGCCTTTTACATGAAAAATCAGAAGGCCAGTAATAAAGCAAGCCCAAACAACTAATAGTTTTAAAGTATGTATTTAAGACAGAAAAAACTCCAATAAAATGTCCCCACACTTATCACACAGATCAGAACAAAATATGCTCATTGCACATGTCCCTAATAAGTGGCAAATGGAGCTCCATCCCAATGCTGACATGCTAGGAGGTGAGGAATAATGACTAGTGATTATGCTATGACTACATTTTCTTTGATCCAATTTCTCTACCCCCCCCCCGTTTTTTTAACTTTCAAAACAAATTATAGCAAATAAGTAAGTTTTTAATTGAAGAAAATGGTTGTTGTAGTTATGTTTACTATATCAAATGCCCCAACTGGCCATTTGGGGTTAAATGTAATACTAGAAAGATTGCAATGATCTTCTCTAGCAGATAATACATTCACCCTTAGCTCTGCACCCCCACTTCTATTACACACCTGGCCCTGACCGATGTATCGCTAACTAGGTCATTTCATGAGAGCATGGCAGTATTGTACTAGAAAGAAAAGGCCGTGCCAACAATCACATGCTGAAATCAGCATCACGGAGTTCTGGAAAAACAAAGAAACTGACTCTAGTCTCAATACAGCTGTGACTGCTCTCACATGTTCATTTGAAAAGTGAGGAAGTTGTCCATTGTTAAGGATGATGACCAACTTGATTTATCATATATCACTGAGGCAAGGGAAAAATAAAAACACTTGGTCTACAGAAATAAAATGAGAGAACTGGAGTTAATTCTAATAGTCATAATCCACATGTGCAACCCTTAGAAAAAGATATTAAAGATCAATGTTAAGAAAGAATACCCCAGGGGAAGCCGGGATGGCTCAGTGGGTTGGGCGCTCACTTTGCAGCCCCGGAATCCAAGGATCGATTCCCGGCCCCTGCCCGTGCGGACCCATATGCTGAACTGGGGAGTGCCCCCAGTTCAGTTCTCACTGGGGCGAGACCCCGGCCCAGTTCCTGCCTGTGCAGCCCCGCGCCCACCTGAGGAATGAAATTATATGGAAAAAACAGTGATGTGCAACTATGGAGACTGTTCTGGGCCCTCCCCCTTCTCTCTGTCTCTGACTCTGTATCTATCTCTCTCTCTCTCTCTGTCAAAAACAATAAATAAATCTTTAAAAAAAAAGAATACTCCAATAAAATATAGATTATTTACAAAATCTGACCTAATCATTTCATTAATGAGATAACAAGAGTGCTCATGAATGGACTCGTAAGAACTCAGTATTCTTAGGTGAGAAGATTGAATACGAAGTACAACATAATTCTTCTATTCCTTTTGATAGACAAGCCCAAAGAGATTTGAATTTATTCTAGTCCATCTTATATACACCTCAGAATGCTCTTAGCTTATCTTTGAAATAAGCATATAGTCAATAAGAGGTTAGGTACATCACAGATATATCAGTATATTATAACTTTCTCTTAAAAGCAAACTGAGGTATTCAAATAAGTATTAAATTCAGAGCAAATATCATAGAGTGGCCCAACATGACAAACCATAGCTAAAGAATTGTGGTTGACTTTGGCAAGACTTTCATAAGAATAAACCATTTGAAGACCACCCAGTCCTTTGTGTGTTTACCTTTTCTAACTTTAAATAGCATCAGGAAACTAATAGCATTATGTGGCCATTATAAGGAAAACTCAGCTTCTCATTAAAACATATGGTTCAGTGTCTAGAACTTATTGATCCAAAATCCAATTGTGATACCCACTTACAATGTTTACTAGCTGCTGGAATAAATAATGGAGTAAGGTTGAAACACAAATTGACCCTCCTAATCCTGGCATTGAGAGAATCCCCGTGTAATAAAATAACCTCCCCATCATTTGTGGTACCAAATCAAGGCTGGTAAAGACAGAAGTAGCACTTGAACCATTAAAGGTGCCATTAGTGAAGCAATATGGTCAAATACCAAGAGAGTTCTTCAAAAGAGTACTATCTAAAATTAAAATTCATTATCAGAACTTAGATTAAAGTCAGATACCTCTGGCAAACATGCCTTTAATACCAGTAGCCCTAGAGTTGAGAACCAGAGTTAATATCTTAACCTTATGAAAGTCTACTGACTACACATCTGTAAAGTACTTTTCAAGATATAAGACATTTTCAAGTACATTATGTCTAGCATTTGAATATATTATCCATATCTGCTCTGTGATGTCAGAAAATTATGCTAACATACCTTGATGAATTTCTGCAAACCCACTGATTATTCCCACTGCTCCAACACGAGCACTGTCACACATCGGTGGGCGCCTTGCATAGTGGCAACAGGGCTTATCAATAAAGACTCTTGCTATATTGGGAAAAGCCAATTCTGTGATCTTTAAATAATCTGGCTTCAGAAATGAGCTTATCAAACCTCTTCTAAAGTTATCCTTGACTTGAAATCCTAAGTCCATAATCATGATGACACTTTATTCTCTCAGAATATATTATTTTTAAATATGATATAATCATATATTTTATCACAATATATTTTGTTTAAAAATAATGTGAGACAAGAGAGAGTCTCACATTCTCCCAGTCCCCCATGTATGAGGGCTGTCTGAAAAAAATCCCGCCATAAATGCCTCTATTTTTTCTATTACATGGCTGGATACATTCCCGACAGCCTGTGTCCTCTTATAAAAACCTGCCATTCTGTTTTCCGCAGTTTATATTATCTCTGACTCTACGACCTTAACTCTTAATCTAGACTAGAACTGCCGAGACTAAAGGTGGCATCTTAGACCTCCAGTGCCAGCATAAAGGAAGACGTCCGTGCTCACACCACCATCATTTTACCCAGCCTCAGCACCTCCCGATGACATGACTGACACATGTGCCCATCTTCTACCAGGTCAGTCTCTTATATGTCAGCCTATCACATTTTTGAAAAGTTCTAAGAGTCAAAACATTTCATCTCCTGTTAAAATGAGATTGTCTTCTTCCTAGAGTACACTAGTTTCATTTTAGGGAGCAAAAGTATGAATGTAATATATATGCATAGGGCACTCCTGAGAGTCGATTATGCGATCACGCCCTATGTGGTCTCTGTTCCACACTGAAGAAAGCCAGGTCACTCTTCGGAAATGAGCCAAGTCATTAAAGTCTCTGAAAATCCAGTACCAGAAACAGAACGCAACCCTCCAGGTGTGCTAAATTCTAATCTCCGTCTTCGGTTGGGGGCAATGCTAACTACATTCCTGCCCTATTTTCCACTGAAAGAGCCAACTCTAGGCAGACAAGGGTCATCAGACCTGATGCCACATCCTGTGGTTAGTTAGCAACCCGGCAATATCATCATTGCCAGTCATTGCTGATCCCTAACACAGGTATAAGCTCTGTCAACCTCCAGGAGGAAGACTCCATCAATAGCCATATTTTATGTTATAGGTGAGAAAATGTAGGTTGAGAAAGTGGAAGTAACTTACAAAGGTTTTGCTAGTAAGCTTCCATGGGCAGCGGTGAGAGGGTATTTGGGTTTCCATGTAAAAGCAAATTGACACCTTGCTAACAACACCCACTGTAAACCTTAGAATTTCTCATATGAACTGATAGGAACTCTTAGATAAATGTCATTCAACAGGTGGCAAGGGTGGGTGTTGTTATAGCAGCAATTATCATAAGAGCAGAAATAAGAACCTCTAGCATTAGAAATCAGAGTTCATTGACTGCATATGTTTAGAGGTAAAGCCTGGTACAAACAAAACTGGGAGAGAGAAGCTGGATAATTGCACCTCGCTGTTGCCATGGTCATTAGAGAAATTGACACAGCTATCAGGCTATTGGTCACACCAGAAAGACAATCCCAGCTACTTAGAAAAAAAAAGTAATGAAAGTGAGTTCTGTACATTCTTATTGTTTTATCATTTAACTCAGTAGCAGCCAAACCATATCAAGAGTTAATGGGATGCTACGAAAGAATGTAGAGATTAGAATAACTAAAGCTTGCTTCTGTAGCTACTTGGCTTCTGAACTTGTTTTCCATTGTGTTCCACATTAAAATAAATATGATACATTGCAATAAACATGCAAAAAAAACTTTATATTTCACACACACACAAAATTGTTCTTATTCTGTGCAATGTAAATTGATATGTCCTATTGTATTCTACTTCTGTTTTCAAAAATGCTGGATGATCTGTTAACGCACTTCTTTCACTACTAATGAGTCATGACCTACAATCTGACAAAACACTGAGCACCTACTACTAGCACAACCAGCAAAAGGAATACAGCACCAGCCAAGCAATGACTATGGAGTTGCCATTTGGCTCTCCTTTTCTGCTCTTAGCTCCAAGATGAATATTGCTCTCTTTGCCCCAGGAAAACAAGGGAAAGTAGCAGCAGTGGGTATTGAAAGGAGCTATGAAGGAGTGGAAGTGAGCATGCACCACATCTACTGAGGCTTACAGGAGCCAACTCACTTGCTCAAAATGAAGGGTTGGGATTAAAACCCAAATATGTATGATTCCAATATTCGTAATTTTTCCATAGGTTAGAGAATGACCTAAGGGGATATAACCACTATCTCTTAAAATATATCTGTCTAAAGATACTGTAACTCAATACCTCTCAAGGGGTAGAAAAAACCTTAAACTATTAAATCAGGAGATCTCAAGATAAACTCTCTTCAGATTTCTAAGCAAGGCTGTCCATTGGTAAATTCAATGGCTTTGAACTGGGAATGAGGCCTAGAGTTTTGTTTTTAAGAAGGAACAGAGTATTAGTTTCCTCGAGCTCACATAAGAACGTACCACTGACTGCCTCCCTGTGGTCTCTACGTCTCTCTGCTCAAATACTCCTCTTCTTTCTCTTACAAAGGCAGTAGTCATTAGACTATTTCCAATATGACCTCATCTTAATTTGATTACATCTGTAAAGACCCTATTTCAAAATAAGGTCGCATTCACAGGTACTGGGCTTAGCGCTTGACTGTCATTCTGGGAACACAATTCAACTCACTACAAGCAGACAGAACGCATAAACTTAGGATGTCCACCACACAGTTCCTGTCAAGCTGGAACAGTGGAGAGTCGTGGGGCACTCAGCTCTGCTACCTCCCTCTCGGTTTTTAGACTGCCTTTACGACAGCATAATAGAAATGCAAAAAGGAAATAAAAAAAGCAAGGTAAAATCAATTTTCAAGAAGGATTCATTCTGTATTCAATTTATACTAATTGTCACACTGGAAGAGCCATTTAATGATACTTGTTTTTCCTGTTGAAAGTAAAAAAAATTTTAATCAGTGTTCATTTAGGTGCTGAAGATCCACTTTGGCATTTCCTAATCATGGCAAAAAAAAAAGATGTTAGGCCAGAATCACCATTTTCCATCATGCAAAACAAAATTTATAGGTAACATGGGCACATGGTTTTATATATTTAGGGAGATCAATTCTCTATTTCACACTTTCAGACTACATTTCTCAAAGTAAGAAAAAGCAAATGTAATCAAGTTGGATAAGCCAAGAAGTTAAGCAAATGACAGGAAAAAATAACTTGATTTGAGGGGTAAAGATATGAAATTCCCACCTCAGCGCTCTGAATAAAAGCACAGAGCCAAAAGTAGAAAAGTTTCTTTAAAATGAGTGGTATTTCAACAGTGTTACCAAAGAAGAACAGAAATCAGTGTCAAATTTTTGTGAGAACTTTAATATGAATGAGTTAACACACCGCATTGTAAAGATGTCACTAGGAAATACAGTTGAGCTTCCCAGGGTTCCCTACATCTTTGTGCACATGGACTTCAGCATAGAGAAAGGCTTCAGTGCAATTCTTCCTTTCAATACATTTGCTGAAAGTGGCTGGTGTCTTATTGCCTGGAGTAATTTGATGCCTTTGTTCTATGGCAGGAGCCAGGTTCCCTCCAGCTAAAGGTCTTCCTCTGCTTGTCAGTTCAACACTAGAGCAATAAGGGGCCTGGTCTCACAAAGAAAATGCCCAAAGGCCGTCACTCTGTGTAATGACAGGCCTCCCTGAGCACTGATCCCAAGCCCTACATCAAGTCCTGGGGCCACAGGACGGAAGTAAGGGGGGTAGCACACCTGTGTGTTTAGTTCAGGTTGTGAGGCTTTCATTACCTGGCCAATGTAATCCATTGCTTCTTAGGTAGCTGCTTAACCCACCTTAAATTTTAATAGCCATCTACAGACACACAAATGACATCACCTGTTCCAAATTAGGTGAAATTACAGATAAAAACCTGCAAAATTACTTACAGTAAATTAAAATAGTCATGTAAGAAAAGTGGGACACATCTAAAAGAAGATTAAAGAGAAGCTTCTACCAACTTGTACTTCCATTGTTTTGAATTCATCTGAAATCTGACTCAGTGCTCACAAACCTAAAAGTATTAGTCGCATTGCCAATGAAAAAAGGCCATAAATTATGGGGGTGTCTGAATGAGCTTAGCATCTGAGCACCTTCAAATAATGTAACTTACTTGTAAAACCCTGTAAGGCAAAAGAGAACTACCTGCATCTATTTTCTAAGATGAAAAACTCTTGGAAAATTGTGATGTATCAAATATCACAAATATGGCAGAAAATACCACATTGTTAAATATTTTTTAGTTAACATGATTTAAAAAACTATATCCATTGAGCTCTTTGTTTAAAATTCTGTTGAACTACTGTGAGAATAAATGAGAAAACAAATAAATATGATGTCTATGGGATATGAGGCAGGAATAAAACTTTAATTTTTATCTTTACCATATTTGCATTATATACCAAAGAAATATTTTGGCACTGAGCCAATGAAAGACTAAATTAAGAGACCACTTTACTGCCTTGGGCTCCTCAGTGGCACTATTACCCAGAGGCCACAAGCCTAAATGATTCTAAAGACTCTAATGGCCGGAGACTGGACTAGGTTGTTATTTCTCTGTTCACTCATATTTATTAAGAAAGCAAAAGGTTAGAAGCTGCAGGGTGTACAAGATGGGCCAGATATGCACCTTGCCTAGAGGAGTTTAGAGAATTATCTATGACAGGAAAAACTATGCAGGAGGAAAAAGAGATAAGAAATGCTCCATCAAGTAAGTAGCATCCAAAATCATTTTGTGAAAATTCCAGATAATAGTAATTACGTTGAGCCTGATATACTAATCAGCTTTCCTATCTAGAATGTGGTTCTTTTTTAAACATAAGATACAAAAAACAGTGCTTTTTGTAAAAACAGCAATAAATGTCCATTTTCTAAAATAGAAGAAAAGAGATTTTCCTCTAAATTAAAAATCCTATTTTGAGCAAGGAGAATGGAACACCTATTAAGATGTATTTCACCTGCTGAAAATGTGGCTCACCTCACAATTTCCCAGTAAAAGAAAAAACTAGGTTAATTCTTTCTCTAACAAGATTCCCTTATGCTCTTGGCATCATTACTTCTTCCAAAACTGAAACTCTAATTTTATTTGTACAATTCCCTCCTAGCTTTCTGTTTATTGTCTCACCTACCAAACCCCAGTTACAATTAATTACAATTCAATTTCCAACTTTTGTTATTTTCTTGAACTTGAACAGTAGTGAAAAAAAAGAAAAGCAGAGAGACACAAATAGAGAAAATCAATGCCCTCCCCCAACTCCCCAAAATAAAAGTAAGATACAAGAAACCAAGAGGCAAGGGAAGAAAATAAGAACTGACAACAGACAACACACAATGCTGGGGCAAGAAAGAGGCAAGGGAGATAGACTGAGTCAGGGACTTCAGAGGACAGACCTTCTGTCCACTTAAACTGTCAGCTTCTTTGCCCTCATTAAGTGTTGGCTTGTCTCTAGTAACACCTGCTCTCTACTGGCCTTTATAAAGTTGGCTGGCAAAGGCAGGTATGACATGAAGTGCCAATGAGCTGGCTACTATGAACCTTTGGACAGGATCATATATTCCTAAACCCAGGTGAGTCAAAACTAGATATTTTCCACTTACATGTACAACTTATAGGGTTCTTATCGAAATGAAACTCAAAGTGATATCATGGCAAAGATACTACACTTCACTTAACATTATATATTTGCTGTTGAACAAACTTAATAAAAACTGGCAACAGAAATGAGCAAGCTAAAAAATATTCTTGGGCAGGGATTAAAGAAGTTAACAGGGTTGAAGCATTTTGATGCAATGGCTTTTGGCAATTCTAGAAATGTCTGGGCTTCTCACAGATGTCACAGAGTGTGCGAATTAAAAACATGTCCATCTGCCTAAACTAAAGGAACTATTGCTCCTCAATTTATACTAATGATAATTCCATGTTGTTAGCCCAGCTAGTAGTACATTAATGCTATTTGGTTTCTTGAGAAGAAAAAGTGCTTATTCTTCCCCTGAAAGGGTCATTCTCAAGCCACTTGGGCAAATGGCTGAGTGACAAAGTGAAGCAAAAATTCATACCATTGGAAGAGCTGCTAGAATTAGTTTCTCTTGTCTACTCTGCTTAAAATAGAGGAAAAGAACTTGGCTAATAACATGGTATAAGAATCATGGGATATTATGCCTTTTCTAATTAAAAAACCATGTGGCTAGTTGGTGGTACAATAGAATGGCCACTCAGATCTGTTCATCCAATGGTCCCTACACTATGCCTCAGTAGTCACAAATTCTAGCGAAAGAGAGACAACTAACACTAATCTTATACCCCTCCACAATCCTTCCTCTAATATAATTTTACCACAGCTCTTTGTTAAATCAATATTTATATATACATTACTACAACTTATGAGAGCTGAACTATATAGTGTAGTATGACTATGATTACATTCTTGTATAATCCTGTATTCTCTACATGTAATCATTGTCTTTTGTCTTTCTTCATTTAATTTTCTGTGAATCTAGAACAAATCATTTTCAAGTTCTCTACAGAGCTATAAGCATGATAGCATCTCTTGTTTAATATACTAACCTTCCCATTCTATCACTGTGGGATGATGTTTCCTTTTATTCCTTATTGGTATTTTAGTGACATTTCAAGCAGTGATGATTTGTTCAATCAACCATATTTAATAGGAGCCAAGATTGATTTTAATTCCTGTGTGCAACACTGAAACATTAACAGACGTGAACAAATGCCATAATTCATGAAACACAGAGTACCATCTCAATGAGAAGGTGTAGAGGAATGTATTGATTACAAATGGATTCTGATTCTTGAAAAAAAAATAGCATTAAGAAATAAGGCAGAATTATCATCTTCATTTTTTTCAAGTAAAGGGCTTACATTTAGTTGAACAGAAATCTCCCTCATTATCGCCAAATTCTAGATTAGAGTTTCTCAAACTCTAATGTGTATATGACTCACCTGGGGAGCTTATTAAATTACAGATAATGATTAAGGCTTCATTTCTAACAAGTCCCCAGAAAATACCAATGATTTTGGTGTAAGAACTATACTTGGAGTAGCAAGGCTTTCAAAAACATCATTTAACCTTGTTTTAAGGAGTGTAGGAAGTGAGGGAGATCTACTCACACATGGGGAATGGCCTTTGCCTATACCTTCAGTTTTCCAGTTCATGTTTTTGAATACAAGTTCCTTATTCACGAAAGCAAAATGCTACCCAAAGAAGGAGAAACAGGAACTCCAGGTCAGTGCTCTACAAATCACCCACCGTCAACTTCAGAATATTCACACTCGGCTGATCTCTCTGTACCAAGTCAGCTGTCAATACACCAGCCCTGGGGAAGCCGGGATGGCTCAGTGGGTTAAGCGCTCACTTTGCAGCCCCGGGGACCGAGGATCGAATCCCGGCCCCGGCCCGTGCGGACCCATATGCTGAACTGGGAGCTCCCCCAGTTCAGTTCTCTCTCTGTCTCTGTCTCTCTCTCTGTCAAAAATTAATAAAATAAATAAACTTAAAAAAAAAAATACGCCAGCCCGATGGAGTGTGGGAGATGCACTGTACATACTGGTATGCCCAACACTTCTATTCTGGCACCAACCCAACTAGAGTTTTGCAGTACGTTTCAGTTTTGATGCTAACCACTCAAAGTTAACACAGACCCCACAATTAAGGGCTCAGTCCTTGACAAAACTGCCCTCACTTCAGAAGCCAGTCAGAAGAGGGGTCACCAAGTGACCTGCATATCTAACCAGATAGCTACAAATAGAGGGGTTCTGAAGACCACCACCAAGTTTGATAAGTCTCTAGCCTGACTCACGGAACTGAGCAAAAGGCGATACTTACACTGACTGTTGTATAATGTCACAAATGAAGAGACACATAGGGAGAGATCTTGGAGGTTTCCAAACACAGAGCCTGTGTGCCCATTTTCCCTGTAAAAATCAGGGTGTGTCACCCTCCACGCACATCAGTGTGGTCACCATCCAGACAGCTCCACTGAACTTCAGCGTCTGGAGCTTCTACTGGGATTTTGGTCCCGTGACTGAACTCTTTTGAGGGTGGCTGACACGACAGAGGTCAAAGGCCTGACACTAATCACATGGTTGGCCTTTCCAGCCCTGATGCTATGGAGGGTCCGCCATGAAGCACTTCATTAACAGAAACTCAGAAATGATGCAAGGGTCTCACAGATAACGAAGACACTCCTACTCATATCAGACACTCGGGATAAAGACCAGACAAGTCCGTTATGACACCAAACAGCCTGCAGCTCTTCTAAACGTCGCCGCTTCCACCTTTACCTTAGTTAAGAAATATATTCAGATTGGCAATGAGTTAAGAGAGAAAGTAAGGTGATCAAAGACAAAAAAAATAAAGAAAGCTGAACTGCAGTCTGGCCTCTAACAGAACAGGAAAAATACATGGGCCACATCACTGCGACTCCCTGTAATTTCCTCCCTGATATCAGACAGGGACGGAACTGGATGATCCCCCAGCACTTTCTGATTTTAATAGTCTATATAATTCTAAGAGTTTATAAAGTCGACTTTATTCTGTTGCCTAAGAGCGAAGTGACTTTGTCAGTTGCCAAAATTCTCACCTTCTAGATTGGTCAAAATGAGGGTGATCACAAACATCCTTGTAATAGTTACAGTGAAATGATAAAAAAGGGGAGTGGTAGGGGCTATGACGTCAGCTAGTCCTGAGCACCGTATTTCGTCCAACTCTGTTCCCTAAATTATATATTCTTTAGTAACTTTAAAAACTAAAACTTAATTCAATCTATGAATTAATCATACAGATTTAGAAGTGCATTTATTATCCTTTTCTAGGACTGTATTGCAGACTTTATAGATTCGGAATAAAATCCAAATTCCAAACCCATCTGTTTTAAGGAAGACAAAACAATATGAGAATATTTAGTCCACCATAAATGAAGAACATAAAATGGGAGAAAGTCCTCTAAACTTAATAATCAGTTATCCTTCATCTGTCTTTCTCATTCCATCTCTAATTGTTATTTGAATAGCACATAGCATATTATTTGAAATAAGAAACACTTGTATTATCTCTAACATCAGAAACATGACAAAGCTGACTTCATAAATGGCATCATTTTATACACACATTGAAGAAATCAGAAAAGCTATAACACGCAGGGTTCATTTTGGTATTTTTATCTTTTCTGAAAAGGACAAACAAATCACTACAATGAATATCTATTGTGAATTTACAGGGATTTGGTTAGAAAATAATTAATGGAAAACAGAGGTTCTGAGCGTTAACAGACACAGAGAAACGAGACCAGTGTGCGTGGGAGCATAAATCATAGAGGTCATGTGTGTTAATGAGAAAAGAGCGTTTATTAGCCTGCGATTTAAAATCTAACGCCCTTCTCCCTCAGTGGCTTAAAACTGAACAATAGCCTGACAGGAGGAGGCGGTGCCCTCAATTAGATGAACAACTCAACTGTCGCTGCCCCAAAACTTTCCTGGTCACTGAAGTATACCATTCTATTTTACTTCTAGCCTGCAACATCTTTGTTGTTATGGACAGAAAGCAGAACATAACCTGTCCCACCCTGCTGCCTACACTGGAGAGTCGTGCATTTCTTTTTAAGTTTATGAAAAATATACAGTTTTTAAGTTTATAATTACTCAGCAGCTGAAGCGACATATTTCCTACCTTTCATATGAACGTCAATCAATGTTTTATTTTGCACGTGTGTTTTGAGGTAAAAAAAAATGTAAAA
This sequence comes from Craseonycteris thonglongyai, assembly GCA_004027555.1. Classification (NCBI taxonomy): domain Eukaryota; kingdom Metazoa; phylum Chordata; class Mammalia; order Chiroptera; family Craseonycteridae; genus Craseonycteris; species Craseonycteris thonglongyai. The sequence goes on from PVKE010017456.1 coordinate 27,669, forward strand.
AATGTTTGCAAACATAATGGGGGAAAAAATCAAGAATGCCATAAAAAAAGATATCAATAGAAACTGCTATTATGTAACTGAGAAATAAGCAAAAGCCCTGATTGAAAGAAGTGACATTATGTAATTATGATACTATACTACTGCCAAGAAGTTACTTACTTTTCTGATACATGTTTGAGAGGTTCTGTCCACCCCCTGTATGAGTACACAAGTGGAGTAAATAGACTGTATAGCATTGATTCTTAGGTCAAAAATTCTAAGAATAATCCATGACATCATGGATTACCCTAAAGTGCTAAGAATGTATTCTCCGAGAAAAGGGAATGACTGTTGGGTTATATTTTTAAAGGGAAAATAGAAACATTCTATCCCATCAACAATTTAAAAATTCACCCTCGACCATCTTACAAATATTTATTTCTTAGAAATTGGTTTCCCTTTGCTTCCAAATTTCCTGTTCCCCTGATTTTTAAATAAAAGCATTCTTTAGAGACACTTCTTACTGAAACCAAGAGAAGGAATAATACCTTTAATGAAAAGGACTTTCACAATTGAAGGGCACAAAAGCAAATTAAAACCACACCCAGTAAGTTATCTTTCATCAGGGCCATTATGAGATTCAGGATATCTATCCTACCATCTACTGTGAAAAAAATGAATTCTTGTTTTAAATAACAATCTCAATCATTTTGTGCCTTGGAGAGAAACCCACTTGGATACTGTGTATTCACAACTATTTTTATGCATAAACTAGTCATCTCACCATCTCACCATCAAGCTTTAAAACCGTTGTGTTTTATTGGTTCTTTACCCTGTTCTGTTTTGAAAAGCTTTTCAAACTTTGGTATTTTGTGTTATTGTGACAGCCAATACACTGCAACCTTGTCAAAAGACAAGACTTAGTTGCTGGGCTACCAAAACCTCCATACAACGGGACAGTCGTGCTCGCTAGGCAAGCCACTGTGCTATGACGAGACCCACTGTGCTTCTACACAAAGGCAGAGCCACAACTATCAGCTCAGAGAATGGGCCCCGTGACTTGCCTTCAGTGACAACGTGCCCGAGCCTCCCTGAACAACTGTGCCTTTTCCTCCAATACTTCTCAGTCAATAAACAAGGCAGCCACATTCAATTTAAATTTCAAGCTAGCACATTCTTTATTTAGTGAGCATTTGCCCCACACAATCGTAAGTACTGGAAACACGGCAGTGAGCAGGACCCATCAGGGCCTCCGCCCTCCTGGATTTGAGAGCTGAAAGCCACACAAACCACGAGCTGGATGTATCTGGAGAGTGTGATATGGGAGAAACCACACCTTCCACTGATCTCAGTGCTGATGGACAAGCTCAAAGACAGCTTATCCACCCCTAGAATCATCCTGTCCCATGTGCTCCATAGTTGTCACTTCCTCCCCCCTTTCCTATCAACCAAAATACATGCCGCTGCTCACGTGAGGGCTGCCCAGACAAAATACATGGACCCAGAGGGTGGACGGTGGAGGACGGGCTGCGTAAACAGCAGACGGCAGACAAGAACCGAACACCTGCATGGCTACATTGGGACAGGGGTGTCCCAAAGGCCAGCTAGTCTCAAACATTTGACTATTCACATGCTAACACCGAGCAACAATGTGGAGTAAAACGTAAGCCCAAATGGTACCTGCAGTCTTGCAAAGGAGAAAATAACCAAACTATGAGGGCTAAATACTATGAGGGCTAAAATATGAGATCATGCTTCAGAGGGGCCTAGGGGTTCGGAGGATCCCCCTGGGAAAGTTTCATTTCGCTTGGAATATTAAAGCAGAGAAGGTAGAATACTGCTCAACGACCAGAAGAAAGAGGAGCCTTCTGGGTAAAAACACGCACAGTTTAGGCAAGGCCTTTTCATTGTGCCAATGAAAAGGAGGGAAGAAGGCGAGGGGGTTGGGGGGGAGGGAGCTAAACTGGGCGCTCAGTAACGCAGCTAACGAAGTGTCCTTGGGCCAGGATATAAGCAAGGCCTAAAAGGCGGGTGTACAGAGCTGGGTCTCACCCTGTGAGAAGCTATTTTGCAAATGTGTGCACATAGTGTGTCTGCAGGGACCACAAGCGGTGCTTCTGAAGAGAGGAGCTGAGGCCGGGGAAGACGGAAGCGGGGAGGAGACTTACCTCTCTCTGCACAACCCGTTGCGCCTTTTGAAATTTATCTTTGCACTGTAATGACCTATTTGAAAGAAATCAATGCTAAATGTGTGCCCGTCACGGGCAGTATGACGACGAGCTGGGACGGTGAAACCTGAGAGCAAACAAGCCTACTGCTGTGGTCTGTGTAGTCCTGGGGAACAGTGGAGACAGTAAGAGGCTCAGGATGACAGCTTTAGAAGGTAGTTCTTTCTCAGGGGGCACATAATGAAGGTCAGAAAGAGACTCTGTCAGAAATGAATCCCAGATCATGACCTGTAGCTGTATAAATGGCGGTATTGTTCATGCCAGAAAACACTCAAAAGATGATGAGATTTGGGCTGAAAATCAGCTTTTCACACGCTTGCATTTAAGGTGCCTTTGATGTATCCAAAAGATGTCACATAGATAATGGGAGCTCAGAACGAGGGAGCTTCCGGAGCCATTAGCATAGAAATGGTAATTAAGCCATGGGTATAAATGATAGCCCTTGAGTGATCCCCTATTGCAGTGGGTTTTAATGTATTAGCATTAAACTGAGAGTATCTATTTCTTCTTCCAAATAATTAAATTTCAATACTGGAAAGTCTCATCAAGAGTAAAGGGGAGAAGAAAACGGATCCACGAAACGTCTAGTGCAGGGGTGGCCAACTTTTCTGTATATAAGATCTACTTTTTATCTTAAAAGGGTGTTGCGATCGACTTGTTGTCATAGGCGTAGTCTAAGGGGGAAGAAGGGGTGTGAAATGCATACTATGTTTATACACTGTGTTTCAGTATAAGGTGCATTCCAGTGAGGTATGGGTAGATAAGTAAAATATATGTTCAAAACTATTTTTTATTTTTTAAATCACTTATTAAGTTTTTGAGATATAGGCTCATGAAGAAAATAAATTTCCA
>PVKE010017457.1:0-30727 GCA_004027555.1 Craseonycteris thonglongyai
TAGAGGAGACAACCAGCATAGACGCACTTATATTTCAAGTGCTTTTTTCTTTCTTCTACTGTTAAGAGCTACTTTTAGTAGCTCATTTTAATAAATGGTAATTCTTTGCAAAAGTTTTGTTCATCTTATCTTTCCATAATAACTGTGAACATTTTATATCATTCCCTATTTGTGTTCTCACATCCCCTGAAAAAGGGCTAAATTATGTTCTAGATTCTTTCAATGGATATGACCCTATAAAGGTTGTTTGTTTAGCAATAACTGTTTTAGGCCACATGTATTCACAGACCCACTCAAATTTAGCCTTGTATATAGATGGTGTTTGTGCTGTGATTGCAGAAATCTTGGGTAGATTTTGTCTTCCCTGATCATAGATTTCCACTTTTAATATTAAAATGTGGTTTCAACTAGGTGACTCAAGATACGAAGGTTGCTTTCAGTCATAACTATCTTACTATGAAAAATATTTTGATTCTTTTCTTAAAGAAGTTTTTATTGGGTTCCAGGAAAAAGCACTAGAGTGAGATGTCATTGTTGGGAAATGGGACATGGATCACCTTGGAAGAAGTAGAACTATGAAGCTGAAGGGTTCATGAAGACAAACCTTTTTATTTTCCAAGTTTACCTTGAGCTGGCTTTGACCTCAGAGTAAATTACCCACTATGGTAGCCATAACCCTGCAACCTGTTATTGCACAGTCTGAATTAAGATGAAGTCAGTAATGAACCCTCAAGAACATTCAGTTATGGGAAGTTATCATGGATCTGTTATTCCAGTGGTCCTTCAAGGCCACGCTTTTGTAATATAGATTTCATTAGAGTCGTTTCTAGAATATTTACTTCTTTCAATCTTTGTCAAATACAGAATTTGATTCCAGGCTGTAAGCAATATTTACAATGCTACTAATAAAATGTGAATATTTCTAATGAGAAATTCTGAGATTTAATCTTTAGTTAGCAAGACACTTAACCTTTCCAAACCTCAGTTTCTTTATTTGGAAAATGGGTACATTCATAGTATCTATCTCAGAACATCTTGCAAGGATTAAATGAAAACATTTTTATATGCTATGAAGATATCAGTTGTAGGTCACAAAAATCCAACTCAAACCAATTCAAACAAAGAGGGAAATTTATTAGTTCATGCAATAAGGAACTGAAAACATAAGACTGGCTTTAGGCATGGTTGGATGGAGACATTCAGTGAATGTATTCAAAATCTGCCTCTTCTCCAACTATTGGCTCTGCTTTTCTTTGGTTTGGCTTTATTCTCAAGTAGTCTCTCTTTATGAGTTGGCAAGAATGACCACTAACAGCAAGCTCCAAAGTTACATCTTACAGCTTAGCAACTACAGTGAAAAACTGTACCCCTTATTTTCATGATTCCAACAAATGTCCAAATCACACTTCTGGGCCCTGGGTCATTTGCTCCAGACTGAGGCCAGGGGAAATGATTTTCAAATCAGCCTGGTCCTGGATCCAGCTGGTTAGACCATCCCCACCCAAAATAACATGGGTAGAAAAGTGGGGGAGGAATAATTCCTCTTATACAAAAAAAAAGGAGCTTTGCATTAGTACAAGAAAAAAATGGGGGTAAACAAAATAAATGTCCACTACAGTATTTAAAGGCATTTGGCATAGTGTCTGACATAGATCAAGCCATCCATGAATGTTTCCCATTATTAATATCATCAGTTTCCTGGAGAAGAAAATAGAGGGTGACCTTAGGAAGGGAACCCCAGGGGTAAATTTGGATGACTAGAAGTTAAACAAGGATGTGAAATGTGAGAGCATGACCAGTTCTTTTTGAACTTTCTATTCCCAGTATCCAGCACAGTAGCTGGCACATAACAGGTGCTCATAAATGCTTGTGCCGTGAACAAATACATGCCAGGAATTGTGTTATACACTTTCCATCCAGTAGCCATTGTAACAGCAACATAACTGACCTGCTTCTTTGTCCTAGTAGTTTCTCACTTTTCTAAGACTTGCTGTAAGGTGCTTTACACTTGAAGGTGCATGTGAATCATGAATCACCTGGGGGTCTTGTTAAATGTACATTCTGATTCAGTGAGTCTGGGGTGGGATGAGATTTTGCATTTTTAACAAGCTCTCAGACAAGCCTTTGGATATCTAGGCTCTAAAGTTCTAAACTGTTTCCAAGGAGGCGTTCACATTAATCTTTTCCCACTATTCAATTCCAGTATTCAGTAGAACAGGGGTCCCCAATCCCCGGCCACCTCTCAGTCTGTGTGGGGTCTATTAGGAATTGGGCTCCACAGCAGGAGGTGAGCAGCAGGCAAGTAAGTGAAGCTTTATCTGTATTTACAGCTGCTCCCCATCACTTGAATTATCACCTGAGCTCCGCCTCCTATAAGACCAGCGACAGCATTATTGTAGGAGCACGAACCCTATCGTGAACTACACATGCAAAGGATTTAGGTTGCATGCTCCTTGTGAGAATCCAATCCCTGGTTATCTGAGGTAGAGCTGAGGCAGTGATTGTATAATTATTTTATTATATATTACAATGTAATAATAATGGAAATAAAGTGCATAATAAGTATAATGCTCTTGAATCACACTTAAACCATACCACCCACCCCACCTCCACACCCAGCCTTACAGGGTATGGAAAAATGGTCTTTCATAAAACAGGTCCCTGACACCTAAAAGGTTGGGGACTACTGCAGTAGAAAACCTGCTTTAGGGTGTTCTTGTAGCATGCCATTTCTTTCCTGAGCAAGATGGCAAAAAGGAAAGAACAGAATTTACTCAAAGGGTGATCCTCCTAAAAAGAGAAAAGGAGAAATCAACGTACAATGTGAAAACAGAGAAAACAATGTAAAACGTGAAAATAGAGAAAACAATGTAAAATGTACATTTGAAGAAGTTGATGAATCATTTTCCAGCTTTTACAATTGCTTACATTTATTAAACCAGTAGTTGTCCTTTACTGAACACAAATGCTGTATCTGGGCGGTGTGGTTTACACAAACTATTTCTTTTAACTGCAGAACACTCCTGTGATACTATAAATGGTTGTCTCTAGTTCACAGATGAGGAAAATCATTCTCAGAGAAGTTAAAATCAGACAGGAGTGCAATGGGTTTATGCATGGATTTGTACTTCAATCTCTCCCTTAAGCTCCATAGTTTAATCTATCATATACAATACAATGGGACTGTTAGAGAATGCACTCATAGTTATTAATATCAGGCATCATGACTCTTACCCTTTACTTGTTTCCTTCAGCACTTTATGGTGTGCAAAGCATTTTGGCATTTATTGCCTTACCTAATTTGACTCTTTCAAGATAAAAGCTAACCTAAAAAAAACAAAATACTGAAACTGCTTCTGATAGGTTTGAACGTGCAGGCTTGAGAGACTATGGAGTCACTTGAACTGTATAACACAGAGGAGGAATGACTTCATCATTATGTTGGCTGTTTTGGGTTGCCTGTAGCACATGAATTGTGGGCACTGGTGTGAGCAAGGCCTGGGTTTGATTCCTGGTTGCACCATTATTAGCCAGTTGTATGACCATAGGAAAATGACTTACCTTTGTTCTGCCTCTGTTTTCTCAAATGTAGAATGTGGATAATTGCAGTCCTTATCATAGGATTATAAAAATTAAATTTAATTATGTAAATGAGGAGCTTAGCTCAGTGCCTATCACTTAGTAAGCAATGCAAAAAAAATATATATATATATATACACACACATATATATATGTATGTGTATATATATATATACACATATACATACACATATATATATGTACATACATATACATATATATTCATACTGTAATCTCTTTCCTAATCACTATATTTTAATATATAATATCAAATAAAATGGAAATATTAGAAAATACACCCATGGTTACTAATGTCAGAAGTCATGGTTCTTAACCCTTTTCTTATTTTCATATAAACTTGATGTAACAAGATCTGAATAGCACCAAATATGTCTCATTAAAGGTCAGTATTATAAACTTTTTTTTTTTTTAGCTATAGATATCATTTTAATGCACTCATTATCATTCTCAATCTTTCCTTCACCAATTCCATTTCTAGGAGTTTGAATTCTTGGCTCCACACCTGAGAATCATAATTGCTTCCTTCTGTTGAGGCAGCTGTAAGAAGTTCACATAAAAATAGTCTCCTTCCTCTCTCTGTCTCCATGACATTGAACATACATTTTCCCTCCTCAACAATTACATGGAGGTTACATAACCTACTCATTGACCTGCAGTAGCATATCTAGACTAATAAAATCTCACCATTGACAGGTAAAATTTATAGGTGATCTGTAGGTAAATGAATCAGAAAAGCATATTTTGCAAATGTAACAGATAAGCAGAAAAATTGGAATGGAATCCAAGAAGAAAACAGTTCCTCTAAAGCACAGCTGGCTTTTCCAAAGCATGTCCAGGGCAGTGGCTCACCCCCCGCAGCGAGTGTCTGGTCTGGAAGTTTCTGTCCAGATATGATTATGCTAATTTCAGCCACTCTGATGAACTACTTAAATAGATACCTATTTGCAACTCCCTTTTCATAAAGAAGAGAAAGAAATCCATTTCTTCCATTGATTTTTTGTAACTTTTATTAAATTTATTGTGGTGACATTGATTAGTAAAATTATATAGGTTTCAAGTGCACAATTCTATAAGACCTCATCTGTCTATTGCATTGTGCATCTGTCTATTGCATTGTGTGTTCATCACCCAGAGTCAGTTCTCCCTCCATCACTATGTATTTAACCTCCTTTACCCTCTTCTACCACCCTGTCTAATTTTGGAAATTCCTCAGACATCTGCTTTTTCAAGGGGTAGGAGATGAGGAACGCATTGCCAGTTTAAGTTCATTTCTCTGCAGATTCAGCTTTAGGGCTAACCATATTGAATTGTTCATTGTTCTTTGGTCTGACATTTTGATTTCCAGTCATATTCAGGGCCTCCTTACGTGTGTATCTCATCTCTCAGATTTGTCATTTAGGTGGGAATATCAGAAAGAATTGTACCCATGTTCTGAGCTTCATATGTTCAATATGACTACTTAATTATTTTCTTTTTAGTAATAAAACAAAATTAATATTTATCTAATAATAAAAGTATAACTTGTTTTCTATAGAACACTTAGAAAATATAAATAAGTTCTAAAGAACAAAATTAATACCACTGGAAATTCTACCCCTCATAAATAACCACTGTTAACATTTAGTATTTAGTTCCCCTAATCTATTTTTCATTTTATGTGTCTGTGTGTATATTTTTAAATTATATTGGAATTGTAATGTATAAATAACTCTGACTGTTGCCTTTTTTGCTCTTGGTATTATATGAAGAACATATTTTATCATTAAATAGTTCATAAACATTTAAAAATATTTTTCCTTTGTACCTTTTGACCCTCTTCACCTATTTCAAAATATTTTACTATGTGACAATTTCATGATAAGAATCTACCATAATTTATATAACAATTTCTCTATTATTATATCTTCATTTCATATTGTTCATTTTATAGATCTGGGGTTGGCAAGAGTTTTCTGTACTGGGCTAAATAAAAAATATTTTCAGCTTTGGGAACAATAAGGTCTTTGTAGCAACTGCTCAACTCTGCTGTTGCAGAAATAGTCATAGACAATATGTAAATGAAGAGTAGTGGCTATGCTTCCATAAAATTTATTTGCAAAAACAGGTGGCAGAAGGGATTTGGCCTGCAGTCTGAGTTTGCCCAATTTGAAATAGATGATCCTGAGATAATCATCCTTGCACATGACATCGATCATTATTTCTATAAAATAAATTATTTAAAATGGAACTAAGGTTTAATTGGAATGAACATTTTAAAGAGTTTTAAGATATATTATTAAATTTCTCCTCAAAATATTGCAAAACTTAGACTTCTAGTAAGAGACTAAAAGTTCTGGTTTGTGCATTCACCAACATAGACTACAATCATTAAAAAAATTAATTTGATAGACCCAATTAATGCTATCTCACTTTTTTATTTATTACTTTATTACTGGGTGTTGAAAATGTACCTGAATATTTACTGGATATTTGTATCTACTTTTTTGTTTTGAAAATATTTGTGACCTATTGGAGGATTTTATTGTATGACATGTAATTTTTTCTTATGATTGAATATTAAAAATCCACTGTAATACCAACATTAAGAGAGACACATCCAGAGGTTGAACTTAAATCGGTAAAATTAGTCTGGGTAAGTTAACTATGATAACAATCAAGCCTTGAATTTCAGTGGTGTGATACAATACAAGTTTATTTCTCACTCGTGAGGCAGTCCCATGTAGGTCTTTGATGACTCTTCTCTGTGCAGTTATTCAAAGACAGAGGCTAGCAAAAATCGTACTATCCTCGGTGCATCGTTTCCCTGTTCATGGAAATGCAGCCTGCAATTGGGAACCGCAGTTGGAAACTGTGATATGAAGGTGGACTGAGCCTGAAAGTGACATATTAAAAGTATCTCCACTCACGTCCCACTGGTGATAACATCACATGACCTCACCAAGGAGGGTAACACAAATCCCTGTTAGCTCTACACCCAGGAAGAGAAAATGGGTTTGGGGAGCATCTAGCCAGTCTCACTACATAATTAAAATTTAAACATCAGATTTTAGAACTTTTTCTAAGTCCTTTTAATGTTTATGATGCAGACTAGTACTGTGTTATAGAAATTATTGGCTGATGAACACAAATATAAAATGTATATTTCTGTTAGAAAAACAGAGAGCCAGTGATAAAACTATAAACACTTATAGTTTGGGGCTTCTTACACTAAAAATATGAAAGTATATCTTTGTGTTTGTAACTGGTTCCATGCTATTATAACTTTATCCAAAATTTGCACAAATTTAAAAAAATTTCTCAAGAGTAAGAATGTTTAATGAATGGCTTATGTCACTGAGTGAAGCCAAATAGAAAATCTACAGGTTAAGTAGCAAGCAGAAGAGCATCTGTGAGAAAATTCAAGTATAGTACTGTATGTCAAAACAATTTCTGCAATTAATCAGCGTTAAAATAATAACAATGACATCACACTTGACATGGTAATACAATCTTCCTAACAATGAAATCAGGAAAATAAAAGCCCAAATAGGAGATTATGAGAAATTTATGTATAAGATCAGAATAAGAAGACTTAAAAATTTTTTCTTAGATAAATGAGATTGCAAATGGAAATTGTGTGCTTGTTTCTTTGATACTTAAGTATGGTCTTCTTATTGAGAATGCTTAAAAGCACCTCTTCCTATTTTTAGGATGTTTATACTAACACAGGATAACCTGGCCAGAAAAACACAGGGAAGTACGGAGGTTACTCAGGGAAGGCAGTTCAGACCAGAAATTCCAAAAGAATAGATTAACATTGTCTGCCTCTAAACTTCTCAAAGAAGATCATAATTGTGCCTTTTATATCTTACCCCGTGCTCCAACGGCAGAATTCCTCAACTCCCAGGAGGAGCCTCATAGAGATTCTGCGCTGTTTGATTTGGCACTATTCACAAACCTTGGCAGATGATCAAATGGAGGGCACAGAAGTGCAGGACAAGTCTTAAGAAGCTGTCTTCGCTGTTGTCGTTAATGCCTTCATGAATTGAAATCTCAATGGTAAGCATAAAGAAGCCATAGATATTAACCAAGCATGCATAACTCCAATTTGGATGTTTAACATACCTTGGCATGGAGAAAGCATGCAAATTTATAGCTTTATATGCTTTCTCTTGAGCTATATTTGTCTCAACTTTCAAATAAACTGACTTTCTGTGAGTTCTGACTGTGTAACCAAGCCCAGAACAGTTGCTGAACTCTTCTGGGCCTTGGTTCATGTGCCCATTAAATAAATACTACCCAGCATACTTCACTGTATTTCTGGTAGAAACAAATGAAAATTATATTTAAGATCATGTAAAAATAGTAGACAGAAAACATTTGGAAAAATGTAAAGAGCAATTTTCCTATAAGAAATTATTAATATAATTAAATAAAATTTTGTAGGAATGTTGTAAGGCATCATTAAAGGATAGATATTTTAAGTCGTTTATTTTATAGTAAAAGAACATAATTCCTACTAGATTGTTTCAGGATTTAAAATATAAGTGTAAAGAAAGCCCACTAAAGAATGAAGGAAGAGAGGAAAGAACGAAGGAAGGAAGGATGGAAGGAAGGAAGGAAGGAAGGAAGGGAGGAAGGAAGGAAGGAAGGAAAGGAGGGAGGGAGGGAGGGAAGAAGGAAGGACAGGAAAGGGAGGGAAAGAAAGGGAGGGAGAGAGGAAGAGAGAGAAGAGAGAGAGAGGGAGAGAGGAAGAGAGAGAAGAGAGAGAGAGGGAGAGAGGAAGAGAGAGAAGAGAGAGAGAGGGAGAGAGGAAGAGAGAGGGAAAGAAAGAGAAATAAGAAAAGAAAAAAGTAAATAAAAAGCACAGAGACAAAATAGAGAAAAGTTATGCCACCTGTGGAAATGATTACCAAATAGGGGCAAGTCTAAGCCAGAAAATTCTTAAATGTAGATTAATTATATATATTTGGGGATCTTTTCAAAGTAGATTTGATGGCCTCTGGCCATTTTCTCTCAGCTTATTTATTCATTCTTTTGTTCATTGTTTTATTCATAGAATGTAAACACTTTTGGTTGTATTTCTCAATTTAGTCTAAAGGCACAGAGTCAATGCTCATGAAGTATTTATGGGATGAATGTATTGATAAATTAATAAATTTTTTAACTCACAATTTTCTATGCTATTCATTGTGCTAGTTGCTTAAAGGTAAAAAAATTCTGTAGATATAGTTTTTGTTCCCTGGGAGCTCCTAGCCTAGCGAGGGAAATAGGTACATAAATATATAGTAGTATGTAATATATGAGTTCCATGATCTTGCACTTACTGATTCTTTTGGGAAATAATGACAAGTAATAATAAATAAAATGTAAATATAATAAAATACATAAAATATGTATGTGAATAATTTGAATAAAATGTAAATATGAAATATTAATATTTAAATATAATAATAAAATTCAAATAATCACAAATGTGAGTTTGCCCTGCTCCACAATTTTCATTTAAGTTCTTTAAAAATTTCTTTTAAATACCTATTACTCAAAATTATAACATTATAGGGGAAGCAGGGATGGCTCAGTGGGTTCAGCGCTCGCTTTGCAGCCCTGAGGACTTGGGATGGAATCCTGGCCCCGGCCCATGCAGACCCATATGCTGAACTGGGGTGTGCTTCCCATGCCTAGTTTAGCTCTAGCCCCCGGTTCTGCCCCTGGCTCTAGGGCAGGGGTGGCGAACCTTTTGGCGATTGAGTGCCAAAGTTTATGAAGTAAGAGTATACTCCCTCGACTCGCGTGCCAACCCATCAGTGAGATAGAGGTATCGATTATTTTTATGTGTATAAGAGCATAAACAATAATTTTTTTAATGTTATTTACAGCTCTGTGTGCCGAAATAATTGCTCCATGTGCCACTTCGGGCACGCGTGCCATAGGTTTGCCACGCCCGCTCTAGGGGGTGTGCATCCCACGAGGGAGGCTCCCAGCCCAGTTCCTTCCCTGAGCAGCCCCCGCCCACCTGTGTGGAACAAAACCATGTTGTAAACTGATAATGCACAACTATGGAGACTGCTCTGGGCCCTCCCCTTCTCTCTGGTTCTCTCTGTCTCTGTCTCTGTCTCTGTCTGTCAAAAACAATAAAACAAATCTTTTTAAAAAAATTATAACATTACATATATGGAGAGAGTACTTTGAGTGTTACCCTTGTTCCCTTCCCCTTTCCCCCACATGTAATTATTGCCATGATTTAATCCATGTCCTTCTGAGATTTTTGCATAGATGTACACACACACATACACACAAACATGCATGCATTATTGTTTTTCAAGTGCACAGCTTTTATGAAAGCTCTCTGCCTTATTTGCATATATGAAACTGGGGTGTGCTTCCCATGCCTATGTAGTTCATCTAGTTGTTCCTCTATTAAAAGACACATAGGTTTCTCCAGTTTATCAGTATTACCAATAATGCTTTGCTGAATATCTTCATACAACCTACAATTGCTAAAATGTCCCCATGAGTTTAATAAAATCATTTATCTATTTCAAATCCTATATTTGGCATGAGAAGTTTCTCTCTAAGTTCTTGTGTGTTGAGCAGCAAAACTGTAAAAAATAAAAACAAAATAAGTCTTTTGATAAATTAAGAGGGAAAAATAACTCTCTTTTTAAACTCATAAGCTTTGTAAGATTAAAGCCTTCTCCCTTCATTTCACCATGTAGTATGCAGAGAAATTAAACTTTTCGAGTCAGTCTTTTTGCGTCACCTTGGATTTGATTTAGCTCCGGGAATCTGAAGATGTAATACGTATGTACTATTTGAGGCAAGCTGGGGTTTTATGTTTTTGAATGGCAGCATTTCTTTTCCACAAAAGATAACTTTGGGGCAAGTCACATTTATATGACACTGCTTTGACATTATGCACTTACAGATTCATATAGCTCAATGCATTCAGCAGAGATAGATGCTTCCCCCATATGCTTTTGACCCTTTTTTCTGTCGAGAGTGCTTTTGAGTATTGAGGGCTGTTGGAGGCATAGCCACTTGTAAACACATAGGCGCCTCTGAGGAGCTTTATACCACTCAGGTAACAGGGCAGGGACCAGTTCTTTCTGGTGCCAAAGATGGCCTTTGGTGCAGGCCTCATAAGGAAGCACGGGCTAAAAAAGCTGACTTCATGAAATTGCTGAGTGTTAGAAACAACATCATTAAAACGAGCAAAAATGGACAAGGGTCCCCTTGCTGTCATTTGACTGTGATTTGTGGTATTGATTCTGGCCTTTGGCTGGATCTTGAACTAAGTACAGCAGAGGTCTGACTATCTTGACCTCAAATAGAATGTCTACTCCATCACTGAAAGAGCTAGTGTCCTGTATATGAAAAAAGGATGGTGGAATAGAGGCTAGAGAAACAGCAATAGAAGCCACTCCCCAGGCCTGAAGGTCAAAGGCCACATTCAAGGACCTAATGAAGCTACTTCCTGAGATGGGGCCTGATAACCTAACCCCAGTTAGGGCTGTTTTGTTTTTTGTTTTTGTTTTTGTTTTTCCTAAGATACTTCGTAGAGGAATCTAAGGCTATAGAGGTAAGTCTTTGCATAGTGGTGGTGTGAGACCTGATTCTGTGGCCAGAGCTGCCTATCTGGCTGCCTTGGCAGGGTCGAAGCACTCATTCCTGCCTTTACATTTGCATAAATACTATGACTCATTTTGCTTCTCCACTTGGAGTTACTGAATTTTCAAAGTGTAAAGAAGCATAAAGATGACCTATCAAAATCTCATCTACTTGAAAGATGAGGGCACCAAGTCCCTAAGTGAATAAGTGGCTTCTGAAGTTGGTCCATTTAGCAAGTTCGTGATTCTACCAGTTGATTTCCCTTTGGACAATTTGGCAGTTTCTGATTCTTCCTCATAATTAATATCACCATAATCACCATCATTACCATCGTGAGTTTAAATAAATGCGCTCTTGTATCTTCTGCTTCATAGCTACAGTTCCATCAGCATTCAATGGGAGGGACCCAGCAGTTTTTGTCCTTGTTGTATAATGAAAAGAACTCCTGGTTTGGAAGCAGATACACTTGGATTTAAACATAGACTCCTGGGGAAGCTGGGATGGCTCACTGGGTTAAGCACTCGCTTTGAAGCCCCGGGGACCGAGGATCGAATCCTGGCCCTGGCCCATGCGGACCCACATGCTGAGCTGGGGTGTAGCCCCCAGTTCAGTTCTTGCCGAGGCCTATGTGGGAGGCTCCCGGCCCAGTTCCTGCCCTGCGCAGCCCTGTGCCCACCTGTGGAGTGAAACTATATGGAAAACTACGGTAATGTCAACTCTGGAGACTGCTCTGGGCCCTCCCCCTTCTCTCTGTTTCTCTCTATCAAAAATCAATAAAATAAATCTTTAAACATAGACTCCACCCTTTACTTTTCTCCGAGTGACGTTGAAAGCCACTTTATTC
Source organism: Craseonycteris thonglongyai (assembly GCA_004027555.1). NCBI lineage: Eukaryota > Metazoa > Chordata > Mammalia > Chiroptera > Craseonycteridae > Craseonycteris > Craseonycteris thonglongyai. Next base: position 12,035 of record PVKE010017457.1, read on the forward strand.
CTCAGATCCTGTTTACTTGTCTATAAAATGGAGACAATAATATCTGCTTTAGAGTTCCTATGAAGCTTAAATGGAAGTGATGTCATTAGTTGTCTAGTGTCCTCAGTAAATGGGATCTGGGATCACTATTAGTATTTCTATTATTATTATTATTATTTTCCAGTAGGCTTGAGTTTGAGTCCCAGCTCTGTTACCTAAGCTTGGGCAAGCCAGTTCCTCTCCGAGAGTGTCATTTGTAAATTGTATAATTGAACCAGATTCTTTCTAAAGCTCAATGGATATACATTGTGATCTATCATGATACAGTGGTTCTCCAACTTTGGTGTACATTCCAGTCACCTGGAGGTCCTATGCCTACAGATGCTGATTCAGTGGGTGTGAGAGGGACTTAAAAGTCTACATTTTTTAACAAGAACTGCATTTTCTGGGGAAAACAATAATATCCATATGATTGGGTAATGGTGAGGAGCAAACAAAATGATATCTGTAAAGCACTTTGCATAGTTTCTGGCACATCACAAGTATGCAATAAATTGCCGACTACTATTATTCTTTTTTCCCTTTTTCACTTTGTATAACACTTAGCCCAGTTGATAAGCTACATTTGGTTCATAAACAAAACTTCCTCACATATGAATTAGACACAAATCTTTAAAAATTAGAAGATTCCTGGATTCTTTTGGAATCCCAAGAGACCTGGCAATACCAAGGCCACAATACACTATAGTGGCTGTCTCTGGACATTGGCTTAGATGAATTTTGGACATGAGTTCTCTATTTGAACCATTCCCACTTCACTCTGCTTTACTTATTTACATTTCTTGTTTGTCCTCTGTTGGCATTAGAGTTTATAGGTTCCTGTTATAAGATCTAATTTAGGCTCTCTACCCAGAGTTTTAGAAGAGCTAAGAAACGATTCTTTCATGGTGCTATTCCAGCTATTCTAGATCAATTAACCAGCTGTCCCTGGACAGAGTCACGCCCCGGTCACAGCCCTCTCTTAACCTAGCCAAAATAATGGAGCGAGTAGTTTGTCTTTAGAACTTTTATGATTCAGTGGCATCATTTAGGATGAGTTCCAAGGGATAGCAATATGAAAGTCTACAGATATACTTTGCTAGGGAACCTAACCCAAGCTGAGATGTTGCCTAACAGAATCAAAGCAGGGTTTAAAGTCAGCTGCTGCCTTTATCACTCACTCAAAACTTGGCAGAGGAAGTTCTTTGGGTTGGGACCACATAAAAGAAATCAAGGCAAGTGAAGGGCAGTTGAAGAGAACAGATGACTTGGACATCTTACACCATCAGAGTGATGCTGTGACTTCCAAAGATACCTGCTTAGGATGCTCTGAAAGTTATCATTATCTTTGTATTTTTCCCCCCTCTAGCTATGAGTGTCACACATGAAGAAAAAAAAAAAAAAAAAACGAGGCAAGAAAGGGCTCTATACAAAGGTATTGAGGCCACATTTGTCAAACCCAGAATCCCACACAGATTTGGGAACTATGTTTCAAGCTGAGCTCAAAACTTTCAACTCTCAACAGTGCTACTTACCCAAGTGAAAGGCAATTTTCCAGCTCAAAGAAAGGCAGTTCTGCAAGGTTCAGGAAAAAAGGTCAGAAGACTCCTTGTACATCAATCAGCTCCTGGAAAACAACATGTCAATGAGTTAAGTGAACACGAATCAGGCACATATGGATTGAATTTCCCTCAAAATACTCCTGGGGTTCAAGTTTAAGGGGTGGAGTGGAGGAGGGGTAAGAATTCTTATGAAAACGTAATGTATGTTTCTGCAGATCACAAACAGTTAAAAATCCTTCTAAGATGTTGACTGGCTAGGCTGCAAGTCCTGCTGCCCTGAATCAACGTTGAGGCCAGCTGACCTTAGTTTCTGGAGACAAGAATGCATCTAAGGTCCATATGACAGCCCAAGCCTTCCCTGCCTTGATTTAAACTTCATTCCACGGCATGAAGAGAGGGAGACCTGGTAGAGGGTGGCTTTGAAGTTCCAGGGAAGGGAAATAGATTTATTTCAGAGAAAAAATGAACTGTAAGAAACATGCAAGGTTACTAGTTGTTACTGCCAGTAGCGTATGTTACTGAGCAAGTAAATCAATCCTTCCATGCTTTCTTCCTTCCTGGAATCATAAAAAAAGCAACTGGGAATTAATATAGATGTGGGGGAGAAAAGCAAGTACAAGAGAATTTTCCTAAGACCATTCCACATGGAAGTGTGCGGCAGAGTAGAAATATGCTTTATAAGTAAAGGTTCTCATACAATCTTAAGAAAGAGAACAGTGTAGCACTGAAGTCAGTTGTGACCCCAAATACTACATAATAATGAGTAAATAACACACAGACATTGTATTTCATGTAAAACAGTCCATATATGTTGGGACTATTTAAATATGATTTTACACGAAATTTAAGAATTCAATGCCAACAATAATGAGCTAGTTCTGTGACATCCACATGGGACCTAAAATTAATTAGTACCGAGTCATTTTATCAGAAAACTCGATAGAAAACTTAAACCGAGAATCTTATGTTTTAAACTCTTGAAAAGGAAACTGTTGAGAAACAGTATGCTTCACTTTTTGCTTCCTAGGGCATTTTGTATTTGAATTATAATTTCTCTTTAGGAAAAGTATCAAACTAGAAACTTTTCAATGGCAAAGGGAGCCATTTTATGGCCTTTCCCTGCTTTCCCTGGTTTTTTTTTTAAGGCAGGGGTAATCAGAGATAAATGTTAATGATTTTTTAAAAAATGATGCACTGTCAAGAGAAAATTTTTTCACAATTGTCAAATTGTGTAGACAGTGTTCAAATGGCTCATTCATTATCAGCAGCAGCACCAGGTTGAAAACCTACTTTTTCTAGTCTGCTCTTGATTGATGTACATTACTCATATCAGGCTAATGGCACTTTATTTTCCAACAGTAGCAAGTAATGAGTGACCTTGAGTGCATATTGTTTTCCTGAAAGGGTTTGTTGCTCTGCTTCCTTCACAGGCACCCCAAGGAAACAAGGCCCCTCTATTGGTGTTTTGCAGCAAACCTCATTTCTTTCATGGCTTTCAGTAAAAGAATTTGATACAGGGTAGAAGCTAACCTCAGTGAGTAAATGAAATATTGATCCATGCTACTCTGGCCTTGCCTTCACCTTGTCCCAGGGCGGTGAGTTACTGACTTTTCCGTTTTGGCTGTAATAGGAATTATTACAACAGGCCTGTGCAAGTAATTACTTGGCATGGTAAAAAAGGAGGGTCCATCATATATTTCTGGAGAGACGTTAGTTTCCATCAGCCCAGCAGTCTGCTTTTTTGGCTCTGTCTTTCCAACTCTTGATTCAATTCTTTTAACCATCATTAATCACACTCCTTGTCAGCAGAAGTTTATCAAAAGTATTAAGTGAGCAAGGTTGCCTGGCCTCCTTAAAAAAAAAAATCAGCCAACCCGGGGCAGTAAATTTCAAAATATGGAAGGTTGGTTCAGTGATATATATGAGTGTCTCTTCAGCTAGAATGAGCTGTTTGTTTTAGTGATAGATATTGTAGTTTGAGCTGTGATAGAATCCTTCTTGAGTTTATATGTCATGGGCTATCGTTTATGAGAGACCATGTGTTTCTAAATGGTGAAGGTCATGGCTGATGGCAAAAGTAAAAGCAGTGGTGATTCATTAAAAATAGTTAATAGGGCCTGCGGCTGACAGGGATAAATAGGAACATGTGGCCTGCCAACCCACCAGCACCTAAATTGACATGGTATTTCTTCAGTCCCAACTCGCCAGACAGTGGCCCAGATAGCTGGGAGTGGACAGACACTTGTGAATAACAATGCTGCAGAAGAACTTTTTGGGAAGACCACTGCAGATTGCCTGTTGAAACTCACTTCCCCTTCAGTTTGGCCCTGTCTATGATTTATTTTTAAATTGGCACTGAATTTTTTTTACTGATCACAAATATGTTTACAATAGAAAGTTCAAATATCATGGAAACGCATGGTGTAGAAAAAGGAAAAGCTGCTCTATTATATATGAAATGTTTAATTTCTTTAAAAAAACGATCTGAAGCAAAATATGGCATAATGTAAGGATTTGATAAAGCAGAGAGATGGTTCCATGAGTGTTTTTTAGGCTAGTCTGTATTCTATCTCTGTTTGTTCGAAATAGTCACAACCAAAATGTTTTTCCATTTTCACAACTAAAATTGATTCTCTCTGGGAGATGGGAAACCGCTCCACCCACACGAACCTCATCTCCCAGAGAGAATCAATTTTACAAGTTTATGTATATCCTTCCAGTTTATTTTCCTTTACCATATATATGGATATATAGGAGGGCTGTCTGGAAAGTATCCAGCCATGCGATACAAAAAATGGAGGCATTCATGGTTGGATTTTTTCTAGACAGCCTTCATATATATATATATATATATACATTTTACTTTACCATATATATGTCAAAGAAAAATCATATATTCAATATAACAATTGAATATACATATAAATATATATATTTAAATATTAGCTTATGTTATAATACTAGTTCATAACTTGCGTTAATAACATTCTAATATTTAAATATAAATATTTGTTTAAACTCATGGACTCATTTATTCAGAAATTATCTTGAATGTTACCCTATATAGGGCCAGAAGTCTACTTCTAGTTTGCATTCAACATTTTCCTATTAAATGCCTCTGCTCCCTAATATAACATACATTCTCCTTGCAAAATTTCCTGGCTAATTGGGAGACTCCTTAGAACTGGTAAACTAAAAGGATTTTGCTGATTAGGATCAATAGAGTTTGATGATCCGTTTAAGAAGTGTAAATCAACAAAGGAATGTTTTAAGAAGTGTAAATCAACAAAGAAATGTGTGGTAGTAGATGCAGCCCTTAGGCAATTTCCAAATGAGCAAATATGGATTTTCTATACATTACTCCTAATGAAGAAAGTTTTAAAAACAAAATTGTTAAGGGATTTGTTGGGTTTCTGTTAGTTGGATTTTTTTTATTTTTTATTTTTTATTTATTTTTTGGTTCTTGTTTTTCCTCTCTCTCTCATTTCAGAAGTCAATGAAAAGTGGCTTGAAATCATACTAGGGGATAAACATCTTCACTTTTCACTTGAGATTGCCTCTTTTCCCTAGAAAAACAAATCATCTAGGAGAGTCAGAGAGCGATTGATGCCCCTGGATGGATGAAAAAATGGTAATAACCATTGGCATTGGGAAAACAGTTCCTGGATTTGTTAGACAAGTTTCAGAGCAAACAACAAAAACAAAAATCAAACCACAAAATTTTATGTAAGGATATAAGATAGAAAAGGGTGGGGGGGGGGAGAGAAAAAGAGAAGCTAATCTTTGATTCCTCTGCTTGTACCTAGAGACTTTGCCTTTCCTGTAGAATTCTAGCTGGTAACTCAAACAAAGCTGTTCTGCCTGTGTTTGCAGCCTACATAGCACTCCTGCCCAGAGAACATCGGTCTCACAGAAAGAAGCATCCCTTTCCAGGACGTGAAAAGGAGCTGGCAATCTTACAGTACAAAGAGGTTGGGATTTTGCAAACTAAGTCCTCCACCTACATGTGAGTTTTTTCAGGTTAGGTTTTGGGGCCACCATCATTACAATAAAACTGCTCAAGCCACAGCAGTGCCTTCAGTTGAGAATTGTTCCGTTCGAAACGAGAACAGCATCACAAATTAACATGTTTACAGAGAAAAGCACTTAGTATCAAATCAGCTAGACATAACAAGGGAAATGTATTGTGCTTAATTCAAGGCCAAGTGACTATGGGCCTGGAGGATGTTTTTGGCTATCATCATCTTGAAGAAGATATTCACAGTGGTTACAAATTGAGTTTTTATGAAGAAACTAAGACTGATTCTAACCTATTGCACTGGTATTATATTTAGTTAATATTTTATGAAAGACAAGTCCTCCCATTAGAGGTAGAAAATTGCTTTATAATTATAGTACTTCACAGAACAGACTGCTTCGTTGTATGGCCAAAGCACAAAATACAGGTTCCTTTTCCTGGTAACTTCTTGGTAGAGTCCTTGTGGTAAGTGACTTCCCTCCCATGATTTTGTTTTTTCTATTTCAAATATTGGTTTAATTTGAACAGAAAGTTGTGTTTATATTTGGTATGGGCTAATGAAATATTGACGTAGAAATTTCCTGGAAGCAGGGCTGGGGCACACTGGAGACCTGAGGTGAGCAAAGATACCTCCTTCATCTTCCAAAAATTCTGGTCTGACTTCATGCCATTCTGACAGTGACTATAAGCAATTAAACACGACAACTGTTTGGGAGTCATGATTGTAATGAACTGTTGGGTAGAAGAGCATAAAATGTTTATCAGTGACCATAGAATGAATGGGAATAGAGAGTAGGATATTTTTTCTTCCCTCTCCTTCTTTTTCTAATTTTCACTATAATCTTCAATGAGAAATAACAAAGCTAAATTCCTAGCAGACAAGGAACATGCTGTATTTATTTTTGTGTTCCAGAGAGCATCACATGGTTAGCACTAAATAAATGTTGCCATGAAAAAGCCTTCCTTTGATTGAAATGTGCTGTGTAACAGAAGCTGTTAGTGCCCTGACAAATCCCATTAGCCGTCCTCATTGCTGCTCATACCAATCAGACCTTCCTGCCAGCACCCAGGACTTTCTCTGGCCCTAGAAGCGACTCTCAACCAGTGATGAGTGGGAATTAGTGAATAAATACCCCTGCTCCTCACCCCTTGGGGTGGACAACTCAAATGGGTAATTCACAGACTTCTCCAGAATTCCCCGGTGGAACTGAACTCCAATTACCCACACAGCGATCTGCTCATGAGCATTTCCTATTATCATTTCCTTTCCTTCCTTGTTGCACTTGCTCCTGCTTCCACCAGTACTTACAGAGATCACATCTCAAGTGAACTACTTGCAGGCAAATCCTTATCTCAGGTCAGGCTTCTGGGAAAAGCAACCTAAGACATGCTGGATCCCAGGACACCAGGATAATCAGTTGATAAGAATTGATGGAGAGTCTGCTGTGTGCCTAACTGTGCCAAGTACTGTGGTATTATTAAGACTTCTAAAGATACAGGAACTCCTCACTTAACTACCAAGTCCCATTGTTAGGACCAGATTGGTAAGTGAATGGTCGATAAGTGAGGAGCTCAAAGGCAGATTGTCATGTGGTGTGTCCTGGTGCCATAGGGTATGTATTTTTCAATAGCTTTCACATGACACCACTTATAAACAAAATATGTAGTCCTGCATGATTGTGAATGCTTTGTGTTGTGAATACTAACTGAGTTTGGAAACAAAACAAAGACCAAGAAAGGGGATTCCTGAGACTCATGTAGATTGAGAAAGGGGATTCCTGAGTGGTCATTAAACAGGTAGGTCGTTAAGTGAGTAGTGACTGTATTTATTCTTACATGCTCAGAAAAACCCTGCAAATTAGCTTGGAAGATAAGGCATACACATGTAAAACAATTAGCAGACCAGACAGCGCTAGTCAGAGCTATAATAAAGTCTAAAGTGTGTTTTACAGATAATTGGAAACAAGGGCAATGGAACAAAGTTCTACACGTGCTATATGAATGAAAGTCATAAACAAGTTGTTTGATGAGGGGGAGGTTAATGAGAGCTAATACTGTGGAGGAGTTGAAGAGGATAGTGCTCTTAGCACACAGAAAGTATAGATCTCTGAACATAGTGTTCTGTATGCAGTGGGGGCTCAATAAATGTGTGAATGGAAAAGTGAGCAGACGAATGAATTAGTCATCAAAACTCAGATGAGCTATGCTATGTATGCCCCTTACTAAACTTTTGATTTTATATTATATAATGCATAAGTGCAATCAACTTACATGCTGGGATTTTAAGTACTTGCCTTCCTACTTTTCATCTTTCCCTATCCCACCTATATCAACTTATTTTGTAGCTGGATGACCAATAATCAAGTAATTTATTTACTCTCCTTAGTCTTAGGATATTGGTCTATAAAATATTTACTGTGGTGTACATAACTAGTGTCCTCCCATCCTCAGAAAAAATGGAGTCCCAACCTCTCCATTGTTGTATCCTGACTCTCCTATATACTTTTATTGCTGAGTTCCTAAAAAGATTGGAGTTTGTCATCATTGGATATGACATGTAAATTTTTTTTTAACTCTAACAAATCATACTGAAACAAGCAAAAGTGTTTGGAACCAAGATGTGTGACCTTGAAGAAGTCATTTAATCTCTCTGAGACCTAATTTCCATTTTCAAAACATAAGGGTGTGGCTTTTGTACCACAGATAATATATAAAGCACGTGGCTTGTGAATGTACATTTTTTCATCAACTGTATTGTGATATAATTTACATATAACAAAATGCATGTGTCTTAAGGACACTTTTTGATGAGTTTTGAAACACGTACACCTATGTGACATTCAACACATGGAACATCTCTACCACCTGTAAATGCTCTTTTGTGCCTCTGTACAGTCAGTCTATCTCTATACCCCCTGCTCCAAGCAAGCACTTGATCTGCTTTCTGTCACTAAAGATTATATGTGTCACTTTCTTAAGTTCTATATAAATAGCATCATACAGCATGTGCTCTTTTGTGTTGGACTTCTTTTGTGCAGCATTATGTTTTGTGATTCATTCACGACTGTGTGTATCAGTGGTTTTTTTCTAACAAATGGTAGATTATATTTTACTAATGTAGCAAGAATGTTCTTTCTTTCTAGGGGCCTTTGGACATTATCATATTTTGCAGATATTAACTGTGGATGGGTGGATTACAAATGAATTTAAATGACACCTAAGATGGTGATATTTAATTCTTTTTCTGAAGTTATTTCATTAATAACAACAGCTATAATTTGTTAAATACTTTGTAACAGGGACAGAACAGAAAAATGGAGGTGTATTAGTCATCAATTGCTGTGCAACAGATTGCCCCAAATTTAGTGATTTTTAAACAATAAACATCTGTTATCTCACAGTTTCTAGGGGTCAGGAATTCAGAACTTGCTTAGGCTGATGATTCTGGCTCAAAACCTGTCATTAGATTGCATGCAGTTAAGATGTTGGCTACAGCTCCCATTGTCTGAAGGCTTGACTAGAAATGGAGGATCGGATTGTTCTATGACTCACTTACGTGGCTAGCAAGTTGGTGCCAGCTATTGGCAGGCTGTCTCAGTCCCTTCTCATGTGGACCTGTCCAGAGGGCTGCTTGAATGTCTTCTCCACATGGATCATTTACTCTGGAGTGAGTGATCCGAGAGAGAGCAAGGGGTAAGCTACAGTGTCTTTTATAAACCTAGAGAAAAAAATAGTCAAATGTATAAAAATGTGAATAGGATGGGGACAAAGGTTGCGAAGAAAATAAAGCCAGGGTGATACGATTGAGCCTGAGTGGCAGTCTCTGATGGGTGATTAGAGAAGACTTCTGTGAGCCAGTCATGTGAAGATTCTGGCAATACCTTTTCCAGACAGACAGACCCTGACGGCAAAGGCCCAGAGTAGGAACTATCATGGTGTGCTTGAGAGCGGGGCAAAGGGAGCTAGTTATATACACTAAGCTCAATTTCCAAATGCAATGGGCGAATTTACATTTAGGAAAACCAAAACAAATAAAATTGTTAATATATTTTAAAGATTTGTTTTTTCTTGTATTTTGACAGAGACAGAGAGAAAAGGGAGGGCCCAGAGCAGTTTCCATAATTGTGCATCATCAGTCTTCAACATGGTTTCATTCCACACAGGTGGGCGGGCGCCGTGCAGGGCAGGCACTAGGTTGGGGGCCTCCTGCATGGGAGGCATGCCCCTGGAGCTGGGGGCAGAACTGGGGTCCTCCCGCATGGGAAGCTCACTCCAGTTCAGCATATGAGTCCACATGGGTCAGAGCTGGGGTTCGATCCTCGGTCCCCAGGGTTGCAAAGCGAGTGCTTAACCCACTGTGCCATCCCAGCTTCCCCTGTTAATATATTTTAAAACAAATTTACAATGTTATTAAAATCATATTATATATATCTATAACCTATTTCCTTTTTTTAACTTACCTTTCATTGCTATTATATTTGTTTAATAAAATGTTAATGGGTGTAGAGGAATCCCACATGGATAGGATATGGTTTAATCGTATCTCTATGTTAAACATAAATAAACAAACCTCTATGGTAAAAGCCTTTAATTCTAAATATTTTGTGCATACATGACTTTTTTTTTTTTTTTGGTGACAAATTCTTAAAAGAGAGACTGCTGAGTCAAACTAATTTTAATCAACACAGCCCATTTGCCAACAGAAAGTTTGTAACAGTTTTCCAACTGTGCACTGGGAAATGGGCTTTCTTAGTGACAGTAATGGAGGTAAGATGATTGATTAGAGTTAGCTTATTCTGTGTCTTATGAACAATAGGAGATGGTGCAAGTTGCTCCCAAACAAAACCACAATGTGATTGAAGCTGTCACGGCTCAGGTTACCCTCGTGGGCAACTACTGTTAGGAATTTTTTTCTACCACACTTGGGCTACAAGAGCCCTGATTCATCCGGAATAACTCAAAATCAGCCAAACCAGTCTTAGTGAGCAGAATAAGAGGAGCCCCAGCCAAGGGAACGTCCACAGGCTGCTTTCTGGTCCAATTATCAGTTTTCTTCAAGAGTCTTACTTAGACAAAGTTCTTAGAGTTTCTAAGCTTTGCCAAACTGATCACCAATAGGATAGAAAGGAGCCAATTTATGCAAAACAAACGAACAAACCAGTCACATGGGGTTCAAAGGAGCAGCCATTGCTAAATCTACCAAGTCTTCTGCTTTTCAATGACTATCTCAACGCCCATGCCAAAAAACACACATGAAAACTGTATGGATGAGTGGATAAAAAGTAATCAAAATGCATCGCTCCTGAATATTTTAAAAATTACTGGTCAATTCATTTAAATTCGCTCTTGCAATCAAAGAAATTCACAACTGAAAGGGTTTTGAGATATCATCTTGATTTCTGTCTTCTAAAAAAGCAAAGGCCCAATTTTGATATAAAAATGTTTTCAGGAGTCCTGATTTGATAGTATTAACCCTTTTAGCTTATTGTTTGAGAACAGACAGCATGACAAAGAGTTTATGAATTTAGAAATAGTTTTCAAGTTTATTTTAATATTCTGGAAACAAATCTATAACGCTCTAAAATAGAAGCACACATATAAGCAAAATATATTACTTGTTCAGTCTTCAATAATACCTGAAAGACTGACAATGAACTCTGAATTCATGTCTTTGCCCTTCTACACCTCAGCAGTTTTCAACAACTGTTTGGGAATTACTGAGCTCATAATCTTACTGACGAGGACACTAAAGTACATGGAGGTCTTGTGAATTATCCAAACCACAGATTTGGAAGGAAGCTGAAGTGGAACCAGAATACCTGATTTTTCTTCGAAGGCACTTTCTTGGGTCAGGCTGAAACTACAATTAAACCACTTACACCAGTGTGATCTCGTGCAGGTCATTTAAACTCACTAAGCCTCAATACCTTCTTGCATGAAAAGAGTACTGAATTATGTAATTCATGTGGATGTTTTTGCTGAGAGCACAATGCTTCACCCAGAACAAGTGCTCTGTAAACATTTTTGCTAGTATTATTATTTTACTTATTTCCATTTTCATAATATCTGTGCTTCAGAGTTTATGACAAATTAAAGAGGTCCAACTTTTCTTTATAATATCCTGCCAGGACTGTTTGCTTATCAATTTTGTAATTCTCTGATGGAACCTCATGTAATTTAAGGCTGCAAGGATGTCTTTTAATTTGGGGAGTTGAGGGGAGAAGTTCCTTCTCTCTAACTTACAAAACTAAAATTGCCTCCTGGCAATTTTATTTGTCAGAAAGCTGAATGAATACATTGCCTTTAACTTTTCTCCTACAATTATGTGCTATGCATTCCCATCATTTGCATCTATCTCTTTGCATAGTGATACTAAAGTTTGTTTTTAAAAAGTGAAACCTTGTGTATCTTGACTTGTAGGATCGTGAACTCTGATGAAAAAAAAAATGCCATTAGTTCTGCTATGAAAATTGGTCTACTTACTGGGTTTTCATTTAAATATATTGTTAAAGTAAAACAAAACAGCAACATTCTCATTTCTCAACACTACGATTAGAGTATAGAGAAACTCAGAAGTCCTCCTTTGAACACTCCTCGTTTTTTGTTTGTTTTTTTATTCTTGTTGTTTTGTTTTGTTTTGTTTTGTTGGCTGATACGGTCATTAGTACTACAGTATACTCAAAATGTTACCCTAAAAGAAATTGTAGCAGGAGCTAAGAATTTTGTTTTATTTTGCAAAGGACTATCATGAGGTTATTCCCAATTGTTTTTCTATATGCTCAATAATACCATATTTGGTGCTTTTCTTTCTGAACCATACATGCATATCACAAATTATCATATATATTTGGAGAAGTGCTTGTCTGAGACAAAAGGAGGCATGAGAGAGAAGTTTTCATTATTTCTTTGATGTAAATTTTAAACCAAACTTACACTTATTCATTTTGGCTAAAAGCCAAATTAAAAACTGTTTGTCAACATAGCAGATGCTGAGCATCACGATGATGGAATCAACATGTGAGTCAAATGCAAACCTGGAAGAAAGGAAAGAGTATGAGCATGTGACTGAGCTCCCAAAAAAACTGTGTCATGACTCAAACATGGGCGATTTGATCTCAGACTAACCACTTAACTCCTTTGTACATTTTCCCCTCACTTATAATAATGACCTTGGGAATAATAATGATCTTGGTCTGTTGTACCTCTCAGTGTTGTGTTGAGAATCAAGCCAGATGATGAATGTAAAAGCCTTTTGTAAATTATAAATGTCCACAAAATTATGGAAGTAACGTTATAAGTGTTTAAAATGTCTCCCTCAATGTGTTTCCACATACCAAGGAAGAAATTAAGTAGGACGTAAAAGAAGAATCAGCTTTAATTCCTTATTATCACACATAATGAAATATGCCTCATGTGAGAGAGAAATAAAACAATGCTTTTATTCTTGAATCATAAAAAAACAAGAATGAGATCTCCTCTCTCGGCACAAAGTGATCTAATCGTGCTTTGCTGTATTTCATTTCCTCTATAGTGGACATTCTTATCTGACTATCAAAGGTTAGGGTCATGATGTTGAAACTCTATATTCACTTTTATCTTTCACCTCTCTCACAATCTGCTTGATGCAGTCCGTATCAAGACTGCCTTATCTGCCCTCTAAAATATTTTTCTGTTAATCACTAGGTAATTCAATTGAGACAGTAATTACTTCCTAAAAATAGCAGTATAAAGTTTCCTTTTTGATGTTCAGTAATACCTAAATGATAAATTTTGTCTTTTTGTATATATCCCTCTGTGAAATTATCAGCAGCTTTAAAATATGACTTTTTACACAAATTTTTAACATAAATCATTTAAGGCAAACACCATAATGAAATATGTGTTATTTCCTAATTTTAAACTAATGATCAGGCTGGGGATATGGTAAGGAATGTTTCTTTAACAAGATTTGGAGTTTTGGCAAGGGGGATATTATTTTTTTTAGGTAAATCTGAATTTCTTCATGTTCATTGCTGTCATCAGTTATGTTTAAAATACATCTCTGATTAATATCTAGGATCCTTGGCCTCTGGGGAACATGTTAGTTTCTGAACGTTGTTTTAGAAGGATCCTGGTGCCTATATGCTTACACTAGAACAAAAGGGAGGTTTGGGATGTAAAATCTTACAGATGAGTTCCATAGTGAAATACAGACACAAAGTATATTTTTAAAAGACCTATTTTATTATTCAAGAGATGGTGAGGAGAGAGAGAGAGAGAAAGCAAGGAGGAGGACCCAGAGCCATCTCCCTAGTTGTATATCATTAGTTGTGACGTAGTTTCATTCCACACAGGTGGACATGGGACCATGCAGGGCAGGAACTGAACTGGGGGCAGTTCAGCATATGGGTTTACATGGGCTGGGACAGGGACTCCATTCTTGGACCTCGTGGTTGCAAGGCGAGCTTTCAACCTGCTGAGCTATCCCAGCATCCCCACAGTGTTAGTGAGGCTTCCATGCTTTTAGCTCACAGGGTGACACTCGTGGCTGTTAAAGTAGCAGCCAGTGTGTGTTTGATGGCAGCACCCACATGCTATAACCCAGTACATACAGCCAAAATCACGAACTTGCACTTGCCTTTTTTAAGAAGAATGGTGCCTGTATGTAAAAATCATGAAGCATGCACGGTTGGGTGCACTTTGTGGCTTATTCATTATTCTGTTTGGTGGGCTGGTGAGGTAGAAGAATAGAGTTACTGTTCACATTTCCATGTGATTTTACTCAGGCATGTTTAAAGGGTAGTTTTTGTACCAGGGAGATGAAGATTTGATCCTGTGCTGCTCCTAAAGTAAATATTTATACTTAATTTGCACTAAAGGAACATTGGACCCTACCATTATTTTTTTTCTCCTTGTATTTTCTCTTCTCATTAAAATTTCTGATGCTTCTTTGTCATAGTTTCCACTCTGACTCAAGGTCTCATGCTCATTATATGCTGGCTCTGAGTTTTGGGACAAAGGTCACTTAAAGAAGAGAAAATCATATCACATAAACTTGGGGAGAAAATTTGAATATAGCAACAACTACAAATCTGTTATAAATATAATGAGTTTACTGTTTTTCTAGAGAAAATACAAGGTAGCAAAAAGAATGGTTAACAAATACACTTTTATATCATAAAACATTGTCTTTTAACTTCTTACTGATTTATCTTGTTTTGAAAATATAAGTGATTGCCTAATGACGTGTTGACTATTGCTGAAGCCACAAGTCAATTATATATCTTTCCAAATAGATGTATTTCCTGGAGGGAAGAGGATGAAGATATGAGAAGTAGGTATAATAAATACAATTTAAAATTAATGAAAAAAAAAGAGTAAAAGCTAGTTAATCAGTAGTATGTGACACAACATGGTAAAAAAAAAAAAGAGGAGGTAAGCTATATCTCATATAATCAAATATAAAAATTGAACTAGAATAAATGAGAACAATGTAATAAAACTATGGCAATAAGGGAGCACCAAAGGCTATTTACAGAACACTTTTTATGTGCCAGGTATGTGCTAAATGTAGTCTTAATTTCCTATATCGGTGCACTGTGAGGTGAGCCCATTTGAGTTGCAATAACTCAACTTCTTGAGCCATTTCATTTTACTGCTTTTCTAGCATGTAAGGGAGTGGTCCCCAATCTTGTTGACACTAGGGGCCAGTTTCCTGAAAGACAGTTTTTCCATGGATGGGAAGTGGAGGGAGAAGGGTGTCCATACATTGTTCGTGACAGGGTTCGTGCTCCTATGAGACTCTAAAGCCTCTGCTGACCTGTATAACTCTAGACTTCACAAACACATGGTAGACTGAACTGACAAGACAAAAGCTCCGTTCCCTATTTAAAATATTTACAAATGATGAGTTAAATATAACCAATAGCTGATTTTGAAAGAAGTAAAATCCTCATGGGCCAGAAATAAATAAAAGCCAATGATAATTTTTTGTTGCAGTGGCAACCAACAGGAGCTTTGAACCTGTGTATCGTTTTTGAATGTGAAGGATTGGGATTTGGATTGTCTAGGGCAGTGGTTCCCAACCTTTTTCTACTTGTGTACCCCTTTCAAACCTATTTTTATAAATTGTACCCCTTGTTTTCTTCAAAATACTCACCCTTAACCCTAATACACTTTTTTATTGTTAAATGTATTGGGGTGACATTGGTTGGTAAAAATGACGTGAGTTCCAGGTGTACAATTCCACATTACATCATCTATACATTGCATTATGTGCTCATTACTCAGTCAGTTCTCTTTCCATCACCATATATATGGTGTGCCCTCCCCCTTGTTTTTAAAACAGCTGTTTTTAAATATTGACCCTTTTGTTCAGTGCCTATCTTAATGTAAAATAGCGGAAATGAGGTAATAAGTTAGGAAAGAAAAAATACTACACTAAAAGTACTAACCACAGATTTAATTTCACTATAGTCGTAAAAGATAGTTTACATATTAATAATGATGATCAAGTATTTAACAAACTTTTAATTTATTATTAATAATATTTATTTGTATTATCTGAAAAGTCTGTAATAATTATTATGCAGATGACTCGCCTATTGAAACATTATTAGTGAGATCACTGAGCTTGCTTTGATGCACTTAGTTTCTTGAAATTAGGCTCAAAAGATGCAAGATACAGTTAACACCAGATTTACATTTAGCTTGTTGTGGCACTTACATTTTATGAAGGTGTAAGATAAAAAGTTCTCTCTGCTAGTTTGGTATTAGTAAATGACAAGAGGTATTTGAGTGCCTTCTCACTGAGTTGTTCCTATTCCTCACTGAAATCTACCCAGAAGGAAACAAGATGCTTTCTTTTAAAATCAGAATTTAAAGAATTGGTTGAAAGTTTGAATAACTGCTCTTTTTCATTGATTAATACTTTAGCTTCTTTGACGAACTCTTCACTGAAAGGATCTGCAACCCAGTTGTTTTCTTTTCCATACTGAGAAGCACTTATAAAAAGATACTTCAAGGCCTTCCAAGTGACTACAATATTCTCTTTCACGTTTTGGGATAGGTACAAGTCATCCTCAGATAAGAAGTTGTGCAGCGTTTCATAAACTTCAGGCTGACCTCTTTCAATACCCGCTTTCCAAAAGTCCAGTTTTTAAATCATTGACTCAGTTTTGTCAGTTACTTTGAATAGAGTGATTGAGCTGTTTTGAAATCCCAAGTTGAGTTTCTTTATTTCTAGAAAAATATCTGATAAATATGCAAGACTTTGAAGCCCTGAAACTTTGGAGCAAGAGGGAAATGATGATCTTCAAAAAATACCTGGACTACATGTTTAAGGTCAAACATCCATGTAAGTACTTTGTCATGAGATCACCCACCTTACCTCTGTATGCAAAACTAATGTGTTGTGAATACTGTTCATTTCTTCACACAGCCCTTTAAACAATCTGGAGGTTCATGGTTGTGACTTAATAAAATGTACAACTTTTATAACCTCATCAAGAACATCTTTCAGTTCATTAGGAAGAGGCTTGGATACAACACTTGGTCTATGAATGCAGCAATGACTCCGTGGTACATGGAGAGCTACTTCTTTAATTAAGCTGCATGAGCCCATAAAACAACCTGACTTGGGCATTCCTCCATCAGTGCACACACACAACAATCCAACCAACTTCTTTTCAATGAAGTAACCATTGATTGCCTTTGACTGTGGTTTGCTCTGTCAGTGGGTAACAAAGTAACAGGTTTTCCTCCATTTTGTTTTCTAGCACATACCTTGCAATGAAAAGCAAATTATATAAATCAGCAACATCTGCACTTTCATCAACCTGGATGGAAAAGATTTACTTTTTCGAATTCTATCTACTACTACAGCTGAAAC
The DNA here is from genome assembly GCA_004027555.1 of Craseonycteris thonglongyai. Classification (NCBI taxonomy): domain Eukaryota; kingdom Metazoa; phylum Chordata; class Mammalia; order Chiroptera; family Craseonycteridae; genus Craseonycteris; species Craseonycteris thonglongyai. The sequence continues at coordinate 29,502 of PVKE010017457.1, forward strand.
ATCGTCAAATATTTCCTGAATTCATCGAGATATTATATTGTTTGAAAACCAGATAGTATCGATTTCATGAACATGTTCTTTGCTAAACATAGAAAAAATGGTATCTTTAATACAAGAAGCAATTAAATCTTTAGGTATGGTGTGGGTTTTACCACGTTTATCTATGCCATAAGCAATATGGTATGAAGCCTTAACTGCATTCTCATTGCCTTTCTTTCCTGACATCATGTATGAAGTAACAGTTGGATGCTTTTGTAAGTGTTAAAAACATTGTTTTTTTTTATACATAGGATATGTAGTTTCTAAATGCTGTGTGAGTACAGAGGGTTTATGCAACCATGGATAATATTTCTCCACACACCAGGGCTTAGGACAGTCATCGTCCCCTACAAATGAAAACCCATATTTTGTATACTCTTCAGAGCATTTCCTTTTCTTTTGTGTAGTAGCTAAGGCATGCAGCTTTGTATTGTCTCCTAGTGTGGGTGTACTGGTAGCTACAGATAAGTTGAGAAGTATGGCAATGAATTATAATCCACATCAAGTTTTGGTTTCTTAATTGTTCCTGTTTTCAACCACTGATCCATAACTAGCATGCTTCAAAACCACTGACAATAATAACTGAAACTACATTAAACATTAAATAAAACAAAATAAAAAACTGCTCGAAAAGAATCGTGATTAAAGACAATGCACTTACTTTTACTCAGTTGATAACTAAACTGATCAAACAGTCTGGCTACAGATGTATTTATATGTTTGAGAAAGTTCTAGAAACATCACAAATGGATGGTTCTGAAACTATGAAATGATTGGTAGAAGAGCAGTTTGGGGGAAGAATTCATAGCCATAACCCCACCAATCATCATCGGCTAATGTGATCTAAATTTGAAGTGTCTCCACTAAAGGTGATTCAAAATGAACATTTATTGTTCCATAATTAAAGTCTTGCATTTTTTTTACTTTGTTTTTTTCACCATTACTGATTATTTTCCACATACCCCTGAATGACCCAGCATGTACCCGCCTGGGAACACATACTACTGCTTGCGAATCGATGCCTTAGAGTGACCTGTCCAACCTGAGGCCCAGGACAACAAACAATCCAATTAAAAAATGGGCAGATGACCTTAACAGACACTTCTCTCATAAAGACATACATATGGCCAACAGATATATGAAAAAATGCTCCACTTCACTAGCAATTAGGGAGATGCAAATAAGAA
>PVKE010017458.1:0-30727 GCA_004027555.1 Craseonycteris thonglongyai
GAAAAGTAATGCATGCAGTCTTTAGTTAAATGTACTTACAAAATTTGCCTAAACAAATGCATTGCCTATCAAATATATCCTCACATTCTCTAGTAGTTTTACTGTGAACTGTTATTGGAGTTATTTTAAGATGAACACCTCAATTAATATATACATATATATGCTATTGTAATATAATACACACATAAAACATCATAAAAAGTGAACCTCTTCAAGAATATTCTAAAAATAATTACACAGAAAAGTTTTAATATTTTATTTCCAAATCTTTGAAGTACATTTTTCCCCTTCCAGAAACTCTAGAGGCCACTACTCTAGTTCAATAATTCATAGCCCAGGAATAGGGGAAGTGATTTTCCTGCTGTGTAGGTAATCCAGACCAGAATTTTGGGGTTGATGGCAGAATATATGTTTTGAAAATAAGGTAAAAACCACTGGCCTGGAAGAAGAAACAGGCGAAGTCTCAATTCTACACGTATTTTTCTCAAATTACGTAGAATTGAGACTTTGCCCGTATGTGTGTGCGTGCGTGCGTGTGTGTGTGTGTGTATATATACATATATATACACACACACACACTTTTCTTTGCATTATTATTTCAAAGAATGAGAAATTTGCCATTAAAAAAAAAAGGAAATTAGAGAAGTGTGTTATTTCAAAAAATTTCATCCCAGATATTTAATAGTTAAATCTGAATCCAACAGCAAAGAAAATCTAAAAATTTTCACATATTATCTGGTTACTCAGAGAATAAATACAAATCCTAAAATAAATAAAGCCCAATTTCACATTTGTAATTTGTCAATATCAATTTTTTAAACAATAATTATTATTCTGTGCATTAATTTGTCTGTCAGTTGACATTCATGGGAGTGGTGTGTGGTTTCTTCTCGAACAATGTAGTAACATACAAGGAGCAGAAGCCATAAGAAATAAAAATGTATCATTATAAATAGCCAAGAAAGAAAAATATTTAACCTGTACTACCATGATAAAGCTATTACAACATCTAAAACAACTTTTAGACATTAATCATGTTACTCAAATGTTCATAATTTTAAATCATTCCTTAAAATTGAATTGGTTTTTCTTTTCAAATGTATTTGCTCTGAGCATTTCAACACATAAAATTTAAGTTGGTAAGCCTGATTTAAATGTCCAGATTGGTAGATCAAAAGGCTAATGAACAACTAATTATCTTAGTATGTAGCTAATGACTTCCATCTCTGCCTTGTCTCACTAGTTAAGGAAGGGTAAAAATGAAAAAGTGTTGTGGATAAGATAACTGAGCTATTTGATTATCCATCTAAATAAAAAAAATTGTCTCTTTATAGGGTGTCTGTACACAAAGCAGAAAATTTTTATCGGGTAAATTTGTATTTATCAAGACTATATTCACTCTTTCAGGTAAAACATGGATTCACTTAGTGACCTACAATGGCACATTATTTATTTATTTTAATTCAGGCTAAGAGGCTAAATGCTATAGTTACACCTCCTATTTACATATAACACACACACTGGGGTGTAAAAAGTGGGTTGCCATAATTCGTATCTCATACTTGACTGGGGTAAATCACTCATTAATTTTCTAAGCAGTAGAGCTCAAAGCATACTTTTTCTTTTCAAGTTTTTGAAAGTATGTTTGTGAGTCCTGAGGGGTTTCCTTTACTATTCTAGGTCAAACAACAGATTCTTTTATATGGAATGAATGTCAGTTTTGAAAATAACTTGTAAAAAAGGACTTCATGTCTTTTAGAGATGTCAGGCTTTAGTCTACTAGATATCTCTAACCCTATCCTCTTTCTTGCCCAGTAATATGCACATTCTAAAACTAAACTATGAGTTAACCAAGGAAATTAAAGATATTTTTTCTCTAGTAGTGAAACTTTCACTGATACAGGGAACAAACTGATGGTTGCCAGAGGGGAGGATGGGTGGATGGGTTAAAAAGGGGAAGGTGAATAAAAGGTACAAACTTCCAGTTATAAAACAAATTAGTCATGAGATGTAATATGCAGCATAGTGAATATAGTAATATTCTAATAACTGTGTATAGTCACAGATGGTTACTAGATATATTGTGGTGATCACATTGTAAGATATATTAATGTTAAATCACTATGTTGTACACCTGAAATTAATGTAATATTGTATATCAACTATAAAAATAATACATTGTAATTTTTAAAAGTTTCCCTGTGAAATATGGACTAAACTGAACATTATCATTGGAGAATAGTTTGTTTCTCCTTTGTTCACTAACAATCTATTATTTGCATAAACAGAAGGCTCTTTAGCAAAAAATAAATAAATTGTGTTGAAAAGCCCTTGATTTTATAGTGTTATAAAAATAGTACAGTGACACAAGGAATCAGCAATGATAAACTGCTTCAAGCTGGCCACTGAATCATTTATTTTATAAATATATACCATTTGCAAATTTGAAAGATTATGTAATAAGAATTAAAGAAGATTAATTAAATTATATTTATATTCTCTTATGTAAAATATAATGTGGGAGAAGACATATAGAATTCTTTCTACCAATATAATTTAGTATACAATGGAGATTAGTTGTATACACTTCTAATAATGGCTTTATGGCTTACATATTGCATGACACCTAGAAAAAAATAGTCTCAAATTCCTAATTCTGTGGCCTGGCATCTTCCAAAGCACTTTAATTTTTAAATGACTTTCTAAAGACTTGAATTTTTATGACTTTCCTTGTAGTGTTAACCAACCACTTGTCTCTTACAAGACTACTTTGGGAAAAGACAAAACAAAACAAAAAACACACAAAGCAAGACAAAACTAAACAAAACAACAATCTATCTCCTGATTAGTTTTTCTAGCCAATGTCTGAGTCCATCAAAAATTGTCAAAGTATTACATTTTATTTCTGGAGAAGAATTTTTTACTTTCTAGTCACATCGTTCTAGTTCTAAACAACTTCAGCTCAGAATCTATAAAACCATGATTTTTTCCACCTGCCCCTTCCAGTGTGAGAAATCCTTCTTTTCTCAAACTTGATATCTCAGCTACCCTTCATTGTATTATTCGCCATCCTGTCCCAGGGCACCAAAGTCTTTAATTCAAATACTGACAAAGAGTCTCACCATTATTTCTTTTTTCTCTTTTCTTTTCTTTATAGCAAAGGCATATTACCAAGTATTATTGGAATGATAAGACAATTCACAATCCACCTCCTTCCTTTCCTTGTAGCACAAGGATAAGTGGATGATGCCCCTTTTGCACTTGGACTGATCCATACCTCTCGCCCTGACACTAACCTGAAAATACCTGCTCTGTTCCTCCTTACTAAAACGTACAGTATCATGTTCTATAAAAATGCACATTCTTAAAATATTCCACCTTATAACTGTGAACATTCACACAGCCTAAGGTAAGACTTATGAGAGGTATAATTACATAAATCAGTGTGTCATGGGGTATTTACTATTTGACAGTAAAAATCTGCAAAAATTTAAGTAATACAGGAGGCAGATAGAAATAGTGATGGGATAACAAATTGCTGGTTTTATAAATTTAAATGTTTACAGAGTAGTGGTTTTAGTAAATTGTAACTGAACTTTCAAAATCCAAAAATTATTGTCAAAATTGGTGGCTATAGATACCTGGTGTTCTGCTTTTAAAATACTGGTTTTTCGGATGGTCCATAATTTATTTATTATGCTTGCACTCTTTAGCCCTATTGCCAGTCAAAATAATTTGGCAAATAGTTCTAAATATTAAGACTTTTGTTGATAGTTAATATTTAATGATTATTCAAAGCTAAAAACAACTGCTTGGTAAGCCTTTGGTGTTAGATGTTTTTTTTTCCTTTAGACCTTTTAAATAAGAAATATCTGTCAAGTGATGCCTCAGAATCAATGTAATACAAAAGTTAATGGAATGACCCAAAGTGACTCTTGCAAAAGGACAGAACACTTACTCTGTTGAGCTTAAGGGTGGAAGTATCTAAAACCTCTGTCTATAAATGCCTGATGTCACTGATATAACTAATTGAGTTGATAAGTTTCAGGATAGCCACTCTTAAGTAGACCAGATCCAAAGTTCTCTGAGAAGTATTTTCTCTGCTGTGTCCATTTACCTCCTACTGTCAAAGTTGTTGGTGTACTATCTATAATCTTATAAGAAACACTTCACTTGTCAGTTTATAGTTCCATTCATATCTACCCCTCCTCCTTGTTGCTTCTTTGTTTCTTCCTCCTTTTTTTGCTTTGTTGGTATTCTATTATGTTAAAGACTTTGAAATATCTTCACATCAGTGAGAAATATTTATCAAGGATGCATTGTTGATATAATATTCTGCTCTGAATTATAGAAACTATGCTATTAATAATACATTAACCACCACAGCACCCCCCCCTTCAAAAAAGAAAACTGGTCTAGAGCAGAAAAAGAAAAGAGAAACAGACATTACCAAAACCAGCTCAAAATATCCCAACCTAGTTTTACTTTTATAGTGAGATACAGCACATGTGCTGTTTTTGAATTCCATTAAGGGCAAGAATCTTAAGGAAGTGAAAAGAATACCAGTTATAACAAGATGGTAAAACATTCTCAAATTGCAAAAGAACTAAAAGAAGTGAGAAGTTGCCTGTAATAATTCAAGTTTCTTTTAAGACATTATAGCATATTTTATACCAGCTACTTTTATTATTTTCACATCCTAATGAGGAAATTAAACAATGCTTATTACTCTACAAATATAATTTATATTTACACTGTATATTTTCTTTTTTTATTTTACTGAAAACCTTAACATCAAGATTATACTTATATAATAATTAATAAGTTAGGAAAGAAAAAATTATATAAAATGATGAATATACTTTATCTAAGAGTTGCTTTTATTTTAAAATATATTTATATTTTTTGTTATAGTCTAGTCCCTTAATTATAAACATTATTAAGCTGATTCTTGAAAAACAATTTAAACTATGGAAGTTGGTTTACTTTTGTTAATAGTCACAATAGGGGATAATAAAAATAATAATAGCAATAGCAATTAATTAAAAATTAAAATGGGTGTTACACTAGTAGGTGTTACCACTAAAATCTATTTTATCAAAAATGAATTTATACAATAAGAATGGGTTTTCCAGCAGTTATAAAATTTTTCATGACCTAAACCTTACAGTATCAATACACAAAATTGATGTAGGTTTTTGAGAAATATAAATGATAATTTTTTTAAAAGGGGTATTTCTTAATAGAAAAATGTATGTAGAAAAGTGTTAGAAAAATCTAAGACTCTCAGGGTTGATAATAAAGATTATGCTAACAATAAGTATGATATTTATGTAATATTTTATAATTAATAATGGTCTGTCACACAAATATTAGAATGTCAAAAATGCTAAATGCAGTAAAGATATGGGACTACTTGAATTCTCAAAGATTAAGTATGGGGTGCCACTCTGGAAAATAGAATGACACTTTCTTATAAATAACACATTTAACATATGACCCAGCAATTTCATTCTTAAGTATTATTTACTCAAGAGAAATAAAAACGTGTGCTCATATAAAAATCTATATGCAAATGTATATTTATAATCACCAAAAGCAGTAAAAATAATAAAACACTGTATTTTTGAACTAATGTTTATTTTTATTTATTTATTTTATTTTTATTTATTTTTATTGTTTTTGACAGAGAGAGAGAGAGAGAGATACAGAGACAGAGAGAGAACTGAACTGGGGGCACTCCCAGTTCAGCACATGGGTCCTGCACGGGCCTGGAGCTGGGATTCGATCCTGGGTCCCCGGCACTGCAAACTGAGCGCTTAACCCACTGAGCCATCCCGGCTTCCCCCAAAACACTGTATTTTCAACTTTGTTATATCCATATAATGGGATAATACTTAGCATAGTGAGCGCTCAATGATGTCATGATTAAAACTAAAGGCTCCCAAATATCTTGGTTTAAATTCTTGGTATGATTTTAATTCATGTCTATAAAATGTCAATTGAATTACTTTTCACTTCACAGTTTATTTGAGAATTAAGTAAGTGAATGAGTATATAATATATACAATAGTACCTGAATATTTGAGCTGTAATTACAGAGATTATTATGCCTTACAGCAACACGCTGGTTAGCACAGATGTATTAGGCACAAACCTTGAGTATGGCTTTAGATTCCCTTGATCACTTCCTTCTTTTCACCAGAACTGCCCATGTCCTGGACAGTGTTGTCATTGCCTTGATTGGTGCCATGCACATTTCACACTGCCTGGAGTAGTCCTCACAACACTGCAAGCCAAATTCCATCTGTTCCAATTCACCTTTCCACTTCCAGATTAGAATGAAATTTCACACTTCTGGAAATATACTATGATTTCCTAAGTCACCATGACAAAGGCAAATGACAGAACCCTGAACCAGCCATGTAGTAACCTTGATGTATAGTTGGAACTACCGGAGTTTGTTTGAGGCAATATTGTTTTTCACTGTTGTCATGTGTAATTATTAATAGTATACCCAAAAGCTGCACAATATAGAATGTGGCTATCCTGGTTATGAATTGAGAAATAGCTGATTTGGTATTGGTGAAGTTATATACAATAGATACAGAATTGAGAAGCTGGAAATAGATCCACATACATATAGCCAATTAAGTTTTAACACAGATACAAAGCCAATTAGGTAAGTACAATTGGACAATAAGACGTAAAACTTAAAAAAAAAAAGTGAACCTTGACCTATAGCAAACATCTATGCAATATTAATTAAAAATAAATGAGAGACTTAAATAAAAGTCATTGGATGTAAAGTACAGTATGGGAAATACAGTCAATAATATATAAATTATGTGTAGTGGCAGGTGGTTATTAGACATTGAGGGAATATGTCATAAATTATATAAATGTCTAACCACTAGCTGCACACTTAAAACTAATATATAATAATATTGTATGTCAAAAAAAAAAGAAAAAGAAAAAAGGAACAGTCGTGAGGATGTAAAGTACAGCATAGGGAATATAGTTAATAATATTATAATAACTATGCACAGTGCCAAATGGGGAATAGGCTTATTGTAGTTATCACTTTGTGAGGCATATAAGTGTCTATTAATTACGTTATTTCATATACCTGAAACTAATATTGTATATCAATGGCAATTGAAATATAAATTTTGGGGGATGGCAGGATAGCTCAACAGGTTGAATGCTTCCTTTCGACCATGAGGTCTGGGAATCAAATCCTGGCTTTGGCCTGTGCAAGCCCATGTGCCAAACTCTACCACAACAGCTAACCACTGAGCCCTGTGGTGAAGGTTATCGCTGCCCATGTTGGGAGGTCCCCAGTTTGTTCCTACCTGGTTCTACCCCACATCTACCTGTGTGAAATGAAACTAAGTCACAACTAACAATATACAACTGTGGGGGCTGCTCTGCATCCTCTCCTTTTCTCTCTGTCTCTGTCTGTCTGTCTGTCTCTCTCACCTTCTCTCAAACAAACAAAATCTAAAGAATTAAAAATAATTTTTTTAAACTAAAAAGATTTAAAATTATAAAATACTAGAAAAAAATATAGGAGAAAATCTTTGTTATCTTGATATATGGAGAGAACTATTTTAAGCTAACACAAACAGCATGATTCATAAAAAAAAATTAGTTGAACTTTGTCAAAACTTAAAACTGCTCTCCAAAAGATACTGTTAAAAAAAATGAAAAGACAGGCAGCAGCCTGGAAGAAATTGTCTCCAAATCATATATATCTGATAGAAGTTTTGATTCTACAATATAAGAAGAACATGTAAACTCAATAATAAGAAAATATTCTAACAAAAATCAGGGCAAAATGTCTGCTTAAATACTGTATCAAAGAAAAGATGTACATGGAAACAGTTCATGAAAGATGCTCAATATGACCTATTATTAATGGAGTAAAATTAAAACTATAATGAGATGCAATACACAAATATTAGAATGTCAAAAAAAAAGTGCTAAATGCAGTAAGGATATGGGACCACTGAATTCTCAAAGATTGCTGATGGGCAACCACTCTGAAAATGGTATGGCACCTTCTTATAACAAATATAGTTAACATATGACCCAGCAATTTTACTTCAGAAAAATAAAAACTTAAGCTCACATAAAAGTCTATATAAAAATATCTATCTATAATTAATAGAATGTAAAAAAATAAAAGTCAACAGTTTTTCAACTTTGATATATTCACATAATAGAATAATACTCAGCAATAAAAAGAAACAAACCATGCAACAAGATGTTTGAGTCTCAAGTGCATTTTTTTAGAAGAAAGATGCCAGACTCAGAAGTCTATGAAGTGAACTACGGTATTCCATTAATAATGACATTTTGAAGAAGCAAAGCTATTGTGACAGATAACAGATAAGAAGTTGCCAGACTCTGGGGAGACAAAATAGCCACAAAAGAATGCAAAATATTTTGTATAATAGAACTATCTTCCTCTTGGTTGTGGACACAGGCTGTATGAGTTTGTCAAAACTCATGAACCCATACAAAAAATTTTATTGTGTGTAAGTTATATTTTAATTATAAAGCAAGTTAAAAAAACAAAACAAACAACAACAAAAAAGCCCCAATAGAATGAGATACCAAAGAATTTATTCTACTGAGAAAAGTAAATTGAAGAATCTTAGTAATTTATAAATAAAAAAGAAAAGTAATATTTTGAATACTTTAAAATCTTTTGCTTTAAAATTCTTTAATGTTCCTTAAAATTAATAAAACAATATTTAAAAATACTATGCCTAGGGAACACAAGTCAAATTTTTTCAGAGAATTTATAATTTATATAAGTGTCTCAAGATCAATTTGGTGGGGGGGGGGGGTTAGTGTTTATTTATGAAGATTACTTTTGCACATTTCAGTATTTATTTTCTTATCGTTTTATTATTCTAAAAATAGACTAGGTAGTTAAGGTGTTTTCTAGCCTAGAGTTCTAGTTCTAAGGCTATTCTCACCTAATATGTAATTAGAAGTATTTTATATAATTTCATTTTTATTCATCATTGATAGAAGAGAAAAGTACTTGGCACATTTAGTATCCTTTCTATATAATAACATCTGAAATTGAAAAATTTTGCTTTCTTAATAATGAAGTCACCTCACTGCACAAAGGCACACTTGATTACCAGCTGTGATATTGTTAAATAATAATATAAAACCTAAGAAATCAATATTCTTATACATATAATCTGTATAACATAGTCTATATGTGTATTTATATGTGTATACATACATAAACATATGCATACCAGTATATATATATATATATATATATATATATAAATAATCACATGCTCTTCTTTCTCATTTAACATATTTTCTCAAATTATAAAATGCATGTATAATTTCCCTTAATGTTCTTTTTTTAATTTATTTTAATTTATTATTAAATTTGTTGGGGTGATATTGGTTAGTAAAATTACATAGGTTTCAGGTATACAGTTCTATAATACATCATCTGTGTGTTGCATTGCATGCTTACCACCCAGAGTCAGTTCTTTCATCACCTTAATATTTTCTTAATCAGAAGACTTGTCAAAGCCATTAAAATGTAACTTATTTCTTATATATTGTAGTATCATGGACTGACTAAGGAAATAGATGCCTTGGAATTTTCCATACCAGTAAGTGAAGGATTTAGAATATTCCACAAGAAATAACTCCCAGATACTCTTCTTCATTCACTGAAGGTGTCAAAATTCAAATCAGTATCTCATTCCACATAAGCTTATGTTATTATCCATGGTGAATTTAATAGGTACAAAAATGATCTAGTCTAAAGTCTGTTTCTGCCTTTCTTGTGCTCCTGAATGTCAAAATCATGTTTTTGCTTTTCACTACAATCAATCAGAGTCATATCTTGGCTCTTACTTTGTCAGGAGATAATCTCCACAGATCATATTCACATTTCTACATATCTTTTGAGCAGAGGTACAGGTTCTTTGTTTTGGATTACTATTTCAAGGCTGTTTGTATAACAAACAGCCTTTAAATATATAGATAGTGTTTTCCTCTGGACCAAAAAATAGAAATGCTTAGTTACCATTTCAAAGTACTCAGAATTCCTAACCTCAGAGTTCCTCTCTTATAACACAAAAGATTGTACGCGTAGATGTTACCTGCTCCTCTTTATGTCACCTTGTGAGAACTGAGGCTTAAGGAATCAATACAAGCATATGTTATATTCTGGCTATTGCTAAGAATAATAAATTTATTTGTCCCCAACCATGGATTCTTGTCTTTTTTGTTGTTGTTGTTGTTGTTATTGTTGTTGTTGTTGTTTAGCAGTCTCCATGAAACAGTGTCACACTTGTTAGCTGTTAAATGGAAACACTCTGGAAAAAGCAGAAAGAGAAAGAAATAGGATTTGAGTGAAGTCCATGTGGTTTAATAGTGAACAAACTGACTAAATTTTATGGTTGCCTGGACAATGAATGATGTATTCTATTACTTGTTAATATAGATGAGTAGGGGAGGGGACTACTTGCTGAATAATAAAAAGTAGATTCAAAAATATTTGCCCTTAAGGGTCCAATTTGTCACTAGCTCTCCCCTGCAATGGGAAACTTGTCAATTTGGTGATCAGCCTTAGGTCTTCTTTATTTTATTAATAACAACTGGTACTAAGACTCATTATGGATGAGCAGAAGATTCTTCCCCTTTCAAACAACAGTTACAGAGATACACATAACACATCACTACATTGAGCATAAAAGAGGAAAATTTGTGCCTGCTACAGGCAAAAACTTGGTGAATCAGAATTTCGGTGAAATAAGTCAGGCAGAAAAAGTCAAGAACCATATGACTTCACTTATATGTGGAGTATAAAACTGAAAGCAATAAAGAAATGAAACAAAACAAAAAACACACACAAAAAACCCCCACAAATAAACAAAAACTCAGACACAGCAGTTTAGTGTTTACCAGAGTACAAGGGGAGAAGGCGGTAGTAAAGGTGGGAGGGAGGGTCAAATATCTGGTGATGAAAAGAAATCTGACTCTGGGTGATAAGCACACAATGCAATATATAGTAACCAGTGTCATTTTAATAAATTTAATAAATAAAAAAATCTGGTTGATTTGCTTGGGAGTTGAGGGGGCAAGGTATGCAATATTTTTTATAGAAAATAGCAATGCTGTGTTGTCTTGAGATTTAGCCCCTCCCGATGTCTATATTACAGCAACCCTAGATATTTCAGATGACAGTAAATACTATCAGAGGTTTTTTTGATGGGTTCTGGCTTTATAGGAGAGATTGCCCTAAGACAGGAAAGTCCTCAGGAAAAATCTTTGATTCCCTAAGGAAATCAGTTTCACTGAGGCAATGACTGCCATTCATACTCCTGCTCTGGATATAGTTTTCAATAATGAAGAAGGTGAACTTGGAGATTGAGAAATTGACCCGAAGCAATCTAGATAACTGTTTTCAGTAAGTTTTATATATGGTGAAACTCTATGAGCCTTTATGTTGAATCTGAGAGGTGAACTAATGAATATTATCTTCATAATGGAGGTCACAAGTGCCTGACTAAGATGGTCTCCTTAAACCAGGTATTCACTTTGCAAGGGAAGCCAGTGTCAGTCAAAGGCCATAAACCCATAGCCAGAAAGCAATGTGTCTGTATTTCTGTGACAAAAAGTCCCCAAAGCTGTTAATAATGGTGACCTTTATATCAACTATGACACTCTAGGTGGACAGCAAATACTATGAGAGTTTGTTTGGTTGAGCCAGAAGCAGCAATCACAGCTCTCAAAAGTTTCTCCTTCACACTCGGTGATCATTTTCTTCTCCATTATCTCTGCCTCAGAGTTTTTAAGTAAGAAGTTGAAAACTTGTGAGACTAAGGTCTCTGGAACCCAAGGGGGACTGGGGGCCATATGCATCACTTTGAGTTTGCAAAGGAATATGAGGAAGAGAAACTAAACTTTAATGGCTCTGTTTGATATATATACCCAAGTCACCATTTTGCTGGGCCACTCTGGGATTAAGGGGTACCAAATTAAACTGAAATTGTTTATTTATTTTTTTAAGATTTATTTTTATTATTTTTGACAGAGAGAGAGAGGGAGAGAGAGGGAGAGAGGTACAGAGACAGAGCCAGAGAGAAGGGGGAGGGCCCAGAACAGTCTCCATAGTTGTGCATCATTGGTTTTTTCACATAATTTTGTTCCACAAGTGAGCGTGGGGCTGCACAGGGCAGAAACTGGGCTGGGGTCTCACCTCGGTGAGAACCGAACTGGGGGCACTCCCCAGTTCAGCATATGGGTCCACACAGGCTGGGGCTGGGATTCGATCCTTGGTCCCCGGGGCTGCAAAGTGAGCGCTTAACCCACTGAGTCATCATGGCTTCTCCTAAACTGACACTGTTTAGATAACATTTTCAAAGGAGAAGGATAGATGACATGACAATTTGAGTATGGTCTTTATAAACAAACTTAATTTACGGTTTTTATTTCTTCTATATATGAATATATAGTATAAATTAATGTGTTATATACTAATACCTCTCAAGAATTCTCCTGATCAGAAAAATCCACGTATAAAAAAGTCTTAGTACTTTAGACCCTATAACAGTAATGACACCTTCAACATATAAGACTATGGCAGCTGACATTGCTAGAGACCCTGAAAAAGAAAGTCAGACTGTATCAAAACATGATGCTTCCTTCTATTTTTCTACATGTAGCTCAATGCTATACAATGATATATGGTCTGGGTGATGCCTGGCTCAAAAGAATCCTGGTCTCAACCTAATTCTAATTTGTAGCTATCTTTGTCTCCTTGGTAGAATGACAGGGCTGTAGATGAGAAAGATAATGAATACTATTAGAGTGTACCGCTTGATGAGTCACTCAAAGTGGCTCATGGTCTCACATAGACAAATGTAGGGGGCATAACAGTTTTCTGTAAATTTTGTAAAAGTGCCCTTCTCTCTCATATTTTAATACTTCTGGATGAAAAAATATATATATCTGTGCAAGCAGGGTATGATTGGGAAAGTAGCAAATTTTTAGCTACCAAAATGGAAAACTTTGATTTTGGGTGCTGAAGGAAAGCGATAACCCAAACATCTGGGAGAGATGAGAGCAGTGGGGATGTCAATGCTGTTTGCATTATTTAAAAGAATATCTGGAGGTTTTGTGTTTAAGAAAATGTGTTGAGACATGGTGAATAGTCTATCTGTACCACAGACTAATGTCCTAGTTGGGAGGCCCTAATATTTATAAATAGTACTTTCTTTCTAGAGGCACCATTTGCATCCCACACTAGCTATAGTGTGGAAGCTAAGTGTTAAATTGACTCCTTCTCAAATATAGGGAGCAATTGTAAGAGAACTGAAAGTGTTTAACAAACACCACCAGTGGATCGTATATCTCAGAAGACTGTGATGATATTTGCTAAGTGAGTCTACCCTTACTTACAGAAGCTCCAGGAAAGATAACTTATTTATACACAAATTATGGTCAATTATTCTTAGAAAGAGAATCACTCAATTGGACTATGATTCAATATTTGCTTCTGATTCTCATTTATATCATACATGGAAAAACTTCTTATAATCTAGATCAAAGACCAGGCACAAGAGTGTATGTCTCTTGGCACCATGATAGTCATAGCCAAACAAAAAATTTTGTTTGCAAGGCTGAAGGAAAAGACTAGACTCAAATATAATGTTGAATTTGTTGCTAGTTTTGGGTAGTTTAAAGAATTCAAGAATTTTTATTCATTAAATAATGTGAAAGTGAGTCTGTGAATGCTGATGTGAAGTCATCTGAATAATAATTAGAAACTCTTGATCAATTGATTTTTGAGGAAAGTTACTGGCCAAAGCAAATATTCAATATGAATGAAACCTCTCAATTTGGGATGCAGATTTCAAAATGACTTTTATCCCCATAAAGAGACCAAGTCAATGCCAGGTTTTAAGTATTTAAGGGCAGGATAACAGTCTTGCTAGGCTGTAAGGTGACCAGACATCCCGCTTTTGGTGGGACAGTCCCGATTTTTAACAATTTGTCCCGCGTCCCGTGGCGTTTTAAAAAAGTCCCAATTTTTGGAAAGAATGCATGACAAGCTAGGGAACAGCGGGAGATGGACCAAATTTTTAATCAAGAACCCCCTCCCCCCCGGTCAATGGTGTCCCGCTTTACCAATGTTAATATCTGGTCACCTAGTGCTAGGGGCAATGTTGAAAGCAACAAAGTTAAACCCTTTGTGATCTGACACAGTGAGAACCTCAGGACCTTTAAGCATATTAGTAAGCACACACTGTCAGTGTACTACAGGAGCAATAAGATGTCATGTGTGTCCCAGCTCCTCTTACAAGATGCCCTCCTAAATAGCTATGCCAGTGAAATGGAGAAGTCTTTTGGAGAATAACTTACCTTTCAAGATTTTACTGTTGTTAGTAATGTTCCCAGATATCCTCCTTTTCTTAATGACCTTCATTCCAACTTCAAAGTGATGCTTCAAACACCATTTCTTTGAGTCAACCAATAGATTAAGAAGTTATGGTAGTTTTTAAAATTTACTACCTCAAGAGAACTTTGCCTAGGCTATTGCTGCAACTGAAAGACACTGAGAAGAAATTGATGCAATTTTGGAAGGATTACATCACTGATTACATCAAGAACCTGGCATAGGCTTGGGGTGATGTCAACAAGGAGAGTATGAATGGCATCTGGAAGAAGACACTCCAGGGGTGGCGAATGTTTTGGCGATTGAGTGCCAAAGTTTATGAAATAAGAGTATACTCGCTTGACTCGCGTGCCAACCCATCGAGTGAGATAGAGGTATCGATTATTTTTGTCTATAAGAGCATAAACAATAATTTTTAAAATGGTATTCACTGCTCCATGTGCCAAAATAATTGCTCCACGTGCCACTTTGGGCACGCGTGCCATAGGTTTGCCACCCCTGCTCTAGAGAGTCATCTAGGACTTTAAGGAATGTGCTAACAATGAGGAAATTACAATAATCAACAAGGCTGTGGTTGACATGACAAACAACTTTAACCTGGATGCAGATGAGGATTTACATCTAAGAGCTCTTAGAGGTGGTTCATGAGGATTGACTGAGGAGTAGCTGGACATAGAAAAGGAATACATAGCTGAAGAAGAGGCAAGAAAAAAGAAAACTGCTTGAGAAAAAGAAGAACCTCCTAGAAAATTCACAAGGAAGGGTTTAGCAGAAACTTTTGCAGACTTCAACAAACTTCTTAAAAAGTTTGAAAACATGGACCTTAACACTACAAGGCTTTCATTAATAGAGTGGAATGTTCGCAGTACAGTTCTGCTTACAAACAAATGCACAATGAAAAAAAAGAACAGACCCAGCAAAACACCATGAACAGACAAACGTCTGACAAAGTGACACTTCTACAAGGAAAGCTGAAATAAGTCCTTCAGGAGGTATTCCAGAAGACAGCATTGTAATCATAAGATTTGACAGCCCCATGTGTATTATTGCCCCTAAAGATAATCCAGTTGGACAAGAATTGGCAGTAAAATACAGTGCTGTTTATGATCCCCTATGTAAGCCTATGCTAATGTATGTTTGTGTCTTAGTTTTTAACAAAAAAAGTTTAAAACATAAATACAAAATAAAGTAGAAACAGCTTATAGACATAGCCTATGTAAAGAAAGAAAATATTTTGTACAGCTGTACAATGTGTTCGTGTTTTAATCTGTTATTACAGAAGAGTCAATGTTATAAAAATGAAGTTAATAAAGTAAAGAGTAAAGCTTATATTAATTTATTATTTAAGAAAGAAAAATATTTTCAATTTAATATTGTCTACTATACAGTGTTTATAAAGGCTAAAGTAGTATAAGCCTTCACATTCAGTCACCACAGAGAAAATGCCAGTCCTATAAGTTCCATTCAGGGTAAAGTTCCCTATACAGATGTGCCTTTTAAAAATCTTTTATACCAATACTGTACCTATTCTACTTTTAGATATGTTTAGATACATAAATACCTACTGTTGGGGAAGCCAGGATGGTTCAGTGGGTTAAGCTGCTCACTTTGCAATGCCGGGGACTGAGAATCGAATCCTGGCCCCGGCCCTTGCGGACCCATGTGCTGAACTGGGGAGTGCCTCCAGTTCAGTTCTCTCTCTGTCTCTGTATCTCTCTCTCTCTCTCTCTGTCAAAATAATAATAATAAAAAAACCCTACTGTTCGGAGCCGGTCGTGTGCCTAAACAGAGAGGTTTTAGGGGGCCTTGATGGCAGGACCTCGGTTCCCTTGACCTCTCAGGGAAAGCCGACCTGGGGCCTTGATGGCAGGGCCTCGGCCTCCCCTCACCCCTCCCCTGTAATAGCTACAGGCAAAAGATATACGTGCAGCTTCATATGAAGGCCAGACAGCTGGCGCCAGTTGACTAATGACCCAGGATGTGGGGTAGACAAGGATGTATGGGAAGGGGTCTGCTTGTTCCTGATAATCGTCTGCTTATGCTGTATTTCTTAGTTACCGAGTAACCTGTCTTGCACTTTAAAATATCTTAGTTTTTCCCAGTTCCTTGTAATGCCATAAACTTTTGCTATATAAGTCCAGCAATAAAGCTATTCAGGGCTGCTCCTATTGAGGACAGTAGGCCAGCCATTTGGTCTGTCTATTAATTCCCACCGCTCAAACTCAGGGACTTTGTTCAGCCAGGCTGGCTCCTGGCAACCTACCACTTTGTTACAATTGCCCATAGAATTCAGTATAGTACAGTACAGGTTTACAGCCTAGAAGCGATAGGCTAACTGTGTAGTTGGGTATGCCATCTAGAATTCTGTAAGTATACTGTATGATGTTTGCACAATGATGAAATGACATTAACAATACATTTCTTGGAACATATCTCCATTTCTCAGAACTTATTCCCATTGTTAAATAATGCATTATGGTACTTTGAAAGAGATATAGTTAATGTGTGCCCTAAACTCATAAGACATTAAACTTTATAGGAAGAAAAAAGCTAAACTGAAACACAGTAGCTTATATAACTCTGGGCGACATACCAAACCACAAAATGGTAAAAGCATCAATGAAAAAAGAAAGAACAGAGTAAATTAAGAATCATTCGTGAACAGTCCAGAATGATTTGCAAATAAGAAAAAAATGTTTTAGTAATTAATAGCTGAACAAATAGCTGAATGATGAATAAATTCAGAAGAAATGCCTTTAAAATTCACAGACCCAGGATGAAAGATAGATTTTTCCTAAGGCAAACTGATACAATGCCTTAGTTGTTTTTTATTCTCAAGTGTAAATTTGTTACTTTCTCTTCAAATTATATTCATTAAGTAGGTTTCAGTGGATTTCTTTGTTTAAATTGCCGGTGAGAAATCCTAACAAAGTCAGAGTGATACAAAATCTGATTGAACCCAGGCCTACACAGTGTCAAAGAAAAAAAAAGAAGTCGATAATTTGTTACATAAAATTTACTGAATAAAACTCAATTTAGCTATTACATATGTCACAAAGAACAAAGAAAAAACTTATTTTTTTTTTTGTTTCAGAGATACTGTATAACAAGTCTTTGAGGTTGAAGTAATAAATTTTAATATCAAGTTCTAAAATTATGTTACGGATGATGTACAAATACAAAAAAATTCTATTGGGAAAAAACAGAAAATTGTCAATAATTATTCTTTTAAGTAGAATATAAGATGGTAGGAACAAATAAATAAAAAAATAACTCATAAAGAAACAAAAGCAGAATGTATATTAGAGAACCAGAGAAACAAATACAAGTCTAAATAGATCATCAGAAAATGAAGATATGGATGAAGAAAGTGAAAAATAGAACTATAAAAATAAAAACACAATGAGAACAAGATTAAAAGTAAAAATCCAAGAGATGGTGACAATAACAATACCAGCAAAAATGAATGGTTATATTTAAAATTTTAAATATGTTTCTGAATGGGAAAAAATATAATTCAAATTGGTATTCTATGAAATCTATGAAAATTGTTTGAAAGAAGCTGACCAGGACTATTACTTACATTTAAGCATGCCATTTTTAAATACTTCTTTCCAATTTTTATTTCTTAAAAATATTTTCAATGTGCTCAAAATATTTGAAAACAGTGACAAAAGAGTGACAAACATAATTTTTTTTTAATTAATTTATTTATTTTATTGTTTTTGACAGAGAGAGAGAGAGAGAGAGAGAGAGAGATACAGAGATACAGAGACAGAGAGAGAACTGAACTGGGGGAACTCCCCAGTTCAGCATGTGGATCCGCACGGGCCGGGGCTGGGATTCCATCCTCGGTCCCCGGCGCTACAAAGTGAGTGCCTAACCCACTGAGCCATCCCGGCTTGCCCTACAAACATAATTTTAATGATTACGGTGGAAGGAAATCTTTTCATTTCTCTTAAGTGACCAATTAATTAATTAAATAAAACCAAACGTTCTTTTAAAAATTACATGTACACACTGAATCATCTTAGTGACATCGAGGACATAGAAATACAGAACATTTTATGAAAAATATTAAAATATTGATGTGTCTGCTACTCTCATAGTCTTACTCATAAGATAAAGACAAGAGCAGAAAAAGAAAGTTGTTTCTTCTTGTAGTTCAGCATATGGTCTAAATCTCAAAGTTAATAAAAATCTCATGATTGTGGTTTTTGGAACTCTAAGAAATCTGAATGATCTACCCCAATTTGTAAAAATTAATAGGAGTCCTTGATGGATATATTTAGCTGTTGGTTTATTGTTTTTCTTGCCATTTTATGATGAAGTCTGTTTTGGTTACTATTTATTTAGGTCAGGGGTCCCAACCCCTGGGTCACAGACTGGTTTGTTAGTAATCAGGTCACACAACAGGAGGTGAGCTGTAGGCAAACTAGTGAAACTTCATCTGTTTTTACAGCTGCTCTTCATCACTCAAATTATCACCTGAGCTTTGCCTCCTGTCAGATCAATAGTAGCATTAGATTCTCATAGAAGTGCAATCCCTATTGTACACTGCACATGTGAGGGGTCTAGGTTACATGCTCCTTATGAGAATCTAATGCTTGATAATCTAAGGTGGAGCTGAGGCCGTGATGCTAGCACTGGGGAACAGCTGCAAATATAGATTAACATTAACAGAATGGTTTGACAGAGACCATAATATCAATAAATCAGTTACTTGCAGACTCACAAAAACCCTATAAGTGAGTGGTAAGAGATCATTAAGTTTCATCTAGCCCTGGAATCATCCTGAAAATATCTCACCACCCACCTCTAGATCATGGAAAAACTGTCATCCAGGAAATTGGTTCCTAGTGCCAAAAAGTTAGGGACTGATGATTTAGGTGACTGCCCAGGTTATGTGAAATCATGATTCTACTTTCTTCCTAAATGATCTGCATATGTATATATAAATGGAGCCAATGTATTTTAAAAGATTTATATTTATTGTTTTTGACAGAGACAGAGATAGGTACAGAGAGACAGAGAGAGGGGGAAGGGCCCAGAACAGTTTTCATAGCTGTACATCATTAGTTTTTGACATGGTTTTAGTCCATGCAGGAGGATGGAGTCCATGCAGGGTGGGAACTGGGCTAGGGGCCTCCTGTGTGAGAGGCATGCCCCCTCAAGCCAGAGGTCAAACCGGAAGGTGAAAACTAAGCTTGGGGCCTCCCGCATGGGAAGCACACCCCAGTTCAGCATATGGGTCTGCATGGGCTGGGGCCAGGATTTGATTGCTAGTCCCCAGAGATGCAAAGTGAGTGCTTAACTCACTGAGCCATCCCAGCTTCCCCCTCTAAAGTACTTTAAAATAATGCATTATTCCAATTCCCCGCTCCCCCCTCCCTTCTTACTAGGTGAATCGTGATATGCTTTAGTTTGGAAATTCATAGTTGGTTTAGGTATAAACTTTCATAGGGAGAATTTTGTATTTTATAGAGTAATTTCAGGAGAAATGACAGTCATGACAAGAGTTTTGAGCTCTGCAATGTAAAGAAAATGGTGAAGAGATTTGTGGTAAGTTAACAATTGAATGCCTTTGGAATAGAATTGATTACCCTAAATAATCTTGCTTAGGATCAGTCCTACATTCACAAGGTGAAAAATAAAATTTCCACATGGCTTAAGAATTTCCTCTGGTAAGTGAATAGTTGAGGCCTTGCCATATTTGGGGGCGAGAGTAAATAAGAGCCTAGAAATGAGAATCTCTTAGTGCTTAATAAAAAAGTTCCCAGGTAGATTTTCCTTTGTTTAGGAGCCCATCTTGCGGCTTATGGAAGAGACTGAAACTCGTTTATACATGAAATTAATGAGAGTTCAAGAAGACAGTTCATGAGAGAGAAAAAGGGAAGAATTTTCTGAGGCATTTAAGGTAGGGGGGATGGATAAAGCGAAAGTCAGTATAAGACAACAAGAAAGACAGACTGATGCAGAAGTAACATTAGGAGCATCTTCATGGTAAAAACTTTTAAGGCACAAATATGTATAGATAATATTCAGTTTAAGTTTAAATCTGTGCTATGCTATACTTTAATGCTCCGTAGTTTTTAAAGACCATAATAGCAGTCATTAATTGAATTTATTAAATAAATAATGGTTAAAGAATAAAGAGCTCAAATTGTGAAGATGATGCATTTACAAGAAGTGAGTGACAATAAAACATAGATGTAAAACTTTGGAAATGGCATAAAACAAATTTGGTCTGGGAGAAACACAATTTTTTTGATAATCTGTATGTAAGATGAAGCTTGGCTCTTTGCAAGCTGATGCTTGGCTCTCTGTTACTAACAGGACTTTTTTTTTTTAAGATTTATTTTATTGTTTGAGAGAAGGTGAAAGAGAGAGAGGGAAAGAGAGCCCAGAGCAGTGTCTCAAGTTGGACATCATTAGTTGTGACATAGTTTAATTCCACACAGGTGGATGTGGGGCCACCTGTGTGGAATGAACTGGGGGGCTTTCTGCATGGGGAAAGAACCTTGGCAGCCATCCTGGTAGTTACAAGCTGCACTGTTCCAGCATATAGGTTTGCACGGGTTGGGATTCGATCCCTGAACCTTACAGTTGCAAGTCAAGCACTCAACCTGCTGAGCTTTCCTGGCATCCCCACTAACAAGATGTTATAAAAAATTTGAAGATATTGACCTTAAATATTAATGAAATGAGCAGTGTGTATTCTGAAGGACTCAAGTGCTATGGTCTCCAATGAAAGTTTATGATTTAAACTCACTGGATGAATATAAATTTGAAAAAATTCCTTTTAATACTATTCATTTTTAATGGCTATTTATACTTATCTGATTTGTGTTAGTTAATATATTATCTGTTTTTGCAGTATTATTTAGTCCTCCTGGATAGTGTTCCCATTGACCTCAACATGACTTTAAGACAAAAATGTATTTTTGTGGTGAGATAAAAATAACAACTTAATATTTTTAGAAACACAAACCTAATGCTTTCAAAAAATTATTTCAAGCTTATCTCACACATCTTGAGAAGTTCAGGTATAGCCTAAATACAAAAATAATGTAATTAATAGACTTATTTCAGAAAAATCATTTGTCATTTCTTTAGGCACTTCTGTGTTTATCTCAATTCTCTTGAAAAGCTTAGCGCTCTCATGAAATGAGATTATTGTGTAATTTATTAGAATAAAAAGACTAGTTAAAAATCATCTTTTTAAAAAGCTCTTTTCTTCCATGAAACCCATTATTCTTATTGTCTGATTTAAATAATGTGACAAGTCCAAAGTTTGACAATACCTAGAACAAAATTCTATCACCTCTATTCTGCAAGAGTAATGAGATTATAGGGGAAAAAATCCTTTAGCTTTTGTGAAATATTCTTGCATAACTTTCAACAATGCAAGATTCATTCTACATTTAACCTTCTTCTTTTTTTTTCTTTTTTGCACACATTCACTAAGCTGTATAAGAGAAACGATATAACACAGGGAAGGAAATGATAGTGAAATTGTAATGGGAATTTAAACTTCTTTCTAATTTTGTAGAGCAAAGACAGACAGGATCTAAGTTTCTACAGGCATTATTCAGGGTTTATTCAAGAAACAGAAGTCACTTAGAATAAGTGGGTTCTTATATACTTAGAGTAAGTAGGTTAAAATAGGGAAATTATAGCTTAATACCTTTTGAAAGACTGAAGAAGCTTAGGTCAGTAATTTTGAAAGGGAATTGTTAGAGTGATGTTTGCATGGAGGCTTCCACTGTCTCAGATACCTATAATACTGAGTGGTTCTAGTGCAACCCTTGGGATTCTGGGTGAAATCTCTCATTGGCCATTCATTGAAACCAATATTCTTGCCATAGGTGCTTGGGAGAATAATGGTTCCTTCCATTCTCTAACACTTTTGTGAATTTCTCTCATTGATTAGAGTCCTGATAAACCTAAATCTTGGTGATACATTTTAAGGATTTATTTTTTAAGCAGTAGATGATCCCATATATTAATAATATTTGGCACCTGAGTAAAAAAGCATGTAGACTTTCACAAATATGAACAAACATTATGGCATGTCAGGAAATAATTAGTTACAATAATTCTATTTTGAAAAATTTTAATATTTAAATAGGAAATATAAACACACTCACAGGTTTAAAATAAACTAAGTAACCACTCTATAGTATCCAGGAATTTGCTTAATAAAGGAAGTAAAAAGAAAATATACTTATATTCTCTCTCGTTTAAGAAAAGGTATATGAAAGAAAATAGAAAAAGTTAGCAAAAATGGTTATTTGCTTTGCTGAGGTGTGCATGGGTGGGTGGAGGAATTAGAGGCTAAAGAGTTGGTAAAGATTAGTATGAGGAAATCTTTTAATACACAGTTTCTAATAATTAAAAAAATTTCAAACCTTGTAATTGGGAATTTATAATTCTTTCAAACAATAATTTTTAAAAGTATGATTTCTGCTATATCTTTAATTTTCTATTGATGCAAACATCATTCAAAAGGTTCATCTATTGGATAAATTTGTATAAGTGAAATTGAGCCTTAGGCATTATTATTTAAAGTATAGTTTGCAAAGAGGCAACATTAGTAACATCTGGAAGGTTGTTGGAAATGAAATTTATTACTGGTACTTCCACCTCAGACCTACTGAATCTAAGTTTTCAGAGGTGAAACTCAGGGATTTGTATTTAATGAGCTGTATAGGTGATATTTATGCATGCTGACCTAAAAAACGCATTTTTGTATGTTATGGGCAAATCTTCCTGTCTAAAGTTGGTACCAATTTACATTTTTTCAGCAATACATTCTCTGTGTAATGCAAAGTATTATCAAACTTAAAGATCTTCAACAAGTTGCTAGGTAAAAATAGTTTTATATTGTCATTTTATCTTATATTTTTACTATTACTATTGAAGTTCTAATAGATGCTTTTACATCTTTGTAAAAAAGCACTCACATTACTCTCTCTCTCTATTTTTTTTTTAAAGATTTATTTATTATTTTTGACAGAGAGCGAGAGAGATACAGAGATAGAGACAGAGAGAAGGGGGAGGGCCCAGAACAGTCTCCATAGTTGCACATCATCGGATTTTGCATGTAGTTTCATTCCACAGGTGGGCGCAGGGCTGCACAAGGCAGGAACCTGGGCCGGTGTCTCGCTCCGGTGAGAACTGAACTGGGGGCACTCCCCAGTTCAGCATATGGTCCACATGGGCCGGGGCTGGGATTTGATCCTCGGTTCCTGGGGCTGCAAAGTGAGCGCCTAACCCACTGAGCCATCCCGGCTTCCCTATATATTTTAATGACATAGATTTATTTGTACTTCATGTAAATGGATTTATATATTATACACACATTTATGCCTGACTTATTTTGTTCAACATAAATATTTGTAAGAATCATTTATATTATTCGGTGTGGTTGTAGGTCATTAATTCTCAATTACCTAAACCAAGTTTTCATTCATATGAATGTACCATTATCTATGTATTCATTCAAATTATAAATGATTTAATGGTACTTTGAAGTTTGGTGCTATTATAAATAGTGTAGTTGAACATATTCTGTTAGTATGTCTTTTGGTAAATATATGAGAATAGTTCTACTGGGCATATATCTTAGACTACAACTGCTGAGTTGTTCAGTATGCATTTATCTAAATTCAGGAGATATTGCAAAATAATATTTTCAAGTAGTTGTACAAATTAATTCTCATGTGTACAGTGTATAACATTTCTTAATTGTTCCACATCCTTGGTAACACTTGGTGTGTCAGCCTTTTTAATTTTAGGCATTCTTGTGTGTACTAGTATCTCATATAAGTTTAATTAATAAAGTTGAGCACCTCTTTATGTTTAATTTTAATATTCTTTGTAATGAAGTATCCTTTCTCCAAGGAAAGCCTATATTGAAAGAAGAGACAATATGGAGTATACAAATACCTAACTACATTATCTAAAGTTAGGGACAACTCTGAGGGGACAGTCTAACTTGAGCTCTCCATGAAATTGAACATAGCCATGTTGCAATTGCTTTCCAGTGGGTTTTTACCCCTAACTAATCCTGACTCTCTCAGTCTCTTGCAGACTTTGGAAGCAGACTTTAAATTTTATATTGAATTTTAGAATGAAATCATCTGTTGGTCAGCTATCAATATAGCATTACAGTCAGCATCAGCAACCTCATTTCTGAATATGTAGAATTTCCTGGAGTGAGGTGTGGTCTGGATTTGTGCTACTATTGGTTGTCTCTCTGGAGAATCTTTTAATGTTCCACACTAAATGAAGAAGAGGAAGAAGGAGGTGGAGAAAGAAGGGGGTAAGGAAGGCGACCTGAATAAAAAGGATGTAGAAATGCCAGCACTGCAGTAACAGAGAATTGGAGAAAGAGATCAAAAGGTTTAGATAATTGGGTGTATTAGTGTGAACGTTAAATAGAAGCTGGAAACCACCATTGGAATCATCCGTGAAAAGGCACAGAGAACTCTCTACTTATCAAGGAGATGAGGACTATGCTAGTGAAGGAGCAGTCGTAGCAATGAGAACGGCAGTGGTGACCAGCCCTGTGTAAGCCAGGGCCGATTACCACAGCTGCTATTGCACCACTTGACTCCCTTTTAGTAATGGGGATAATAGGATCCAGAGATAACAAGCTAGAACACGGTGCTCAATTATTAGAAAGTGTGAAGGAGCAATTATTGTAATGAGTTTCAAGTTCACAGTGGCAGACAGAGAAGCCCAACCTGAAGAGAATTATGGAGCTGGTTCATAGACATGACAACTTCAGGAAAAAAATAGACTGACAATCAACCAGTCTATATTTAACATACATTAAAAAAATATTGAGAATGAACAATCAGCCAGCTGAGGATATTCGTACCATTAAAATTATCATCTTACTTTTGGTGTTTGTGTTTCAGCCAGTTTATGGTTTAGAAACTGACTGAAGAAGAGGCCTTATTTACATTAAAAAAACCCCAGTAATATGGTCATAATATCTTTAATTTTTGAAGTGGACATTAATCAGGTAATCATATCTGGCAAAATCAGAATATCCAGACGTTCTGAGAACTCCTGGAGACAGGATTTGGGGTGACATTAATACCCAGGGATGTGAAGTATAATCATGTCTATCTCCACAATAGAATGCAATAGAGCAGGAGTTGGGATATAATATAGACTAAGAAGTAATTGGAGCCTTGGCATAGTTCATAAGTACACATTGTGGTCATTTCCTTGTTCTGAAAATGTAAAATTAGAATGTACATATTTGTCAGTTTGTGAAAACCTCATATTTGTTCTTGGCACATGGAATAAGGACCATTGTAGTAGAGAAAATCAAATGAAAGCTTCTGATTTTGATCTTTATTCTGACCACAATAATAAATCAAATAGAACATCACATTCCAGGGGTGTACAGAGAAAGTGCCACCTTTAAGGAATGCAGGAGTGGTAGTCACATCATAACCCTATTTAATTCCTATTTAATTCACCAGCCCCTAACCTACAAAAGCAAAGTGGATCCTGCCACATAAAGTTTATACCACAATGTATCAATTTAGAAGTATCTTTAACTGGAGCTTTTATGCCAGACATTGCATCTTTGTAACACATTGACAGTTTAAATATACAATATGCAGCTATTGATCTGTAAATTGCGTTCTTTTCCATCCCTGCTGATAAGAAGTATCAGAAATACCTCACATTCATGCTGGACTATATTAATCAGAGTCTTAGCAGGTGACAGAAACCAACATAGTAATTTGAACAGACAACCTTAGTGTCTTCAGAAACAACAGAAGTGTATTCTCTGTTAAACAACAGAAATGTATTCTCTATTAAAGTTTTGAAAGCCAGAATTCAATTTGTTTGGCCTAAGGTCAGGTTATTCACAGAACTGGATCCTTCTGGGTGCTCCAGAGCAGAACCTATTTTTAGCCTCTGTTAGCTTCTGGAGCCTGTCAGAATTCTTTGATTTGTGAGTGCCTCACTCCAATCTCTGTTTCCTTGTTCACATTATCTTAACCTTCTACTGAAGCCAAATATCCCTTTGCCTATCTCTTATAAGTATAGTTATGACTATACTAAGACCTACCTAAATATTTCAGGACATTCTCTCCTTAATATTCTTAATCTGAGCAATTTTTGACATATAAGTAACATATTTATAGAATGAAGGAATTAGAATGCTTCTACTTTTGGCGAGTGGGTGGGCATTATTCAAACTGCCACAAGTATTGTAAGAGATTGGCATGATGGAAAAGTCTAAAGAAGATAAGAGGAGCAGATATAGCAGCAGCTACTACCCCTAGGACCAAGAAAGTACATAAACAGACCTGAGGACTGAAATACAGACTTAATTGAAAAGGTCACAGCTATATCTCAGTGGATACAAAAATAGTTTCTAAGGTTCTACGTTCGTAGAATTCACCGGAAATTTCCTCACTAGACTGTTGAGAGTATCTGTCACAGTCAGGTGTCCTCATGGTGGCACTTTGTTGAAAACCTTCCTAAGAAGGTCCCTGGAGAATCCTGATTAGGGAAGTAGCACACCAGTAACACTGCTACAAAGTAACATGTAGGGTTATCCTCAAAGATATCAGTCATAGAGAAGTGTTCTGCCACTCTGTTACAATGATGTTTTAGGGGGTGCTGAAGGAAGCTGTCTTTTGTAAGGTGTTACATTCTCCTGGATGAAAGATGTTGAAGAAAAAGCAAAGAAAAACAAAGTTAATTACTGTTTGCTGAGAGGAGCACATCAAAACAAGGTACAGTAATCTCATTCTCTATTGTTCCTCAGTGCCCTCTATTGACAAAATGTAACATTGTGCCAGCTAGAAAAAGTAGAAATAGTTATAGCTCCACTTTTTTCTTTTTTCAGATCAAGCAATGTAAGGTAAATTTGGAATTGAGAATCAATATAATGATAATTGACACTGTCCATTTATTTGGATTATTAACTTCTTTTTTTTTAAGATTTATTTTTATTGTTTTTGACAAAGAGATACAGAGACAGAGACAGAGAGAAGGGGGAGGGCCCAGAACATTTTCCATAGTTGCACATCATTTGTTTTTTCACATAGTTTCATTCCACAGGTGGGAGTGGGACTGCACAGGGCAGGAACTGGGCCGGGGTCTTCACCCCAGTGAGAACCGAACTGGGGGCACTCCCCAGCTCAGCATATGGGTCCACACGGGCAGGGGCCAGGATTCAATTCCTGGTCCCCGGGGCTGCAAAGTGAGTGTTTAACCCACTGAGCCATCCTGGCTTCCCCGGATTATTAACTTTTGCATGTACCTTTTGACATGCATTCGAACTTCTGTACACGAATAAAACCACTTTGTATTTTCTGTAAGGTACGACTATCCTTCTAACAAGTGAAGACGTTCTCACCATTTCTCCCTAATGAGGAAATTCACAATCCCAAAGCATTGCAGCCATTGTTGTTTATATTAATGATACATCAGATTTATTTTAATTTCACTAAAAATCATGCTACCTAAAGACTAAATCTTCAACAATTTGTATATTAAACAAAGGAAAAAATAAAAAAGAAGAATAAAACAGTTAGGATAGACAAATAAAAATAAATATATAATAAGCAAAGAGGAAAATCTGGTAAAACACTACAATAATTGATTTTATAAATTAGTCATTGGATATAATTGATATCTATAACTTTCTGCTACTACTACTCATTTGGTATTTCTCTACTCTCAGCCAGAACCTTGATGCTCAGTTCTTTTATGTGATAGAGTGACTCAAAGTCACTGAGTCCTCAAATTTTATTTTAAATTAGAGTTTTCCATCAATTCTTGGCTATGGAAGTAATGAGAGTTGCTTCATAGAATTCCATGAGTTTCAGAAATAGTCCTCCATGCTCTCAGTATGTAGGAGTAACCCAATTTCCTTTGATAACTGGGATCAATCACTGAAGTCTATAGAGTAACCCTTATTTCTGCCTATTGTTTTCCTGGCATGAGAAACACAGAAGGCCAGATGTTAGTCTCATTTTCTAATTTAGTGGAGCTAATGCTGTGCCCCTTCTTAAAGCAGTACCACTTTGGGGATTAAAAACTCTAAACTACTAACATTCCTTGTAACGCTGGTTTGGTGGTGATAAAATCCTTTAACTTTTTCTTGTCTGGGAAGCTCTTTATCTGTCCTTCAATTTTGAGTGATACCCTTGCTGGATACATTAATCTCAAGCCCCGCCCCCCCACATATACACACACACACATGCTTACATACATATACATACACACACACGTACACATATACATACATACACATACATATATATACACACACATATATAATAAAAGGATATCATAAATAATTTTATGCCAATCAATTCAAACTCTAAGTGGATAAAAAACAAAACTGCAAACTATCAAAGTTCAATTTTGCTAGAACTGGGAGCAAAACTTATGTAAAAATTGAGTTTCATCACAATAGGAGATTTTTTTCCTTCTTGATTCTTGGGCCCACTTATTCTAGTTTTGGTAAAAATATCGCCATATAGCAATCTCTGATTCATCCTGTAAGATTGTTCCTGTCCTTTAAAGATGTTTTCCCCTAACTGTCTATATAACAGAATCTTTAGTCAGCCATATTTTAATTAGATCAGAAGCTAATTTCTTCAAATTTTGTTGTGAATTGAGCTCCTTGTCAGATGTTACTGGTACGGCAGATAAAATGATGGATAGTGTTAGCAGAAGCAATGCAGGCAAGAAAGACAAATCCATATACAAAATATGTGTCTATCCACATGAGGAGGCATTTTAGTTTCCTCTATGGTGAAATGAGCCTGATGAAGGCCCAGTGGAGATTCTGGTCTCCCAAATGCATAGTGTCTTATTAGGGCTCAGTGTTGACCTTTAGTTTTGATAAAATAGTCATTTAACAGTATCATTAGCATGGTTAGCCTTGGTAAAGAGAAGTGAAGCCTTTATCCCCAACAGCATGGCCATTATTTAGCTATAAGAATTGGTGAACCAGATCCCTACGTCATCCACTACTGTGGCTTGGGATCTTTCCCTCAGCACATGCTTATAATTGGTCATTTACGACAGATAGATAAAGGAGAAAAAAGGCCAAGTTTGATGTATAGGTTAGTCAACAAGTTTTCTTACAAATATGTTTTTATGTATTATATATAAATATAAGTGTTATATATAATTATACCTAACAAAATTAACCTTTTTAATCAATTGTACATGGAACAAGAATCAAAATGGCCATATGCTAGTTCATAAAAAATAATCTCTATAAATTTAGTAACTTTTAAATAATTCAAAGATTATTCTCTGATCACAAGTAAATTAAACTAGAAACACATTTATAAAAAATAAAAAAGAACAATTCTCAAATGTACGAAAACAATGCAGTTCTAAAAAATCCAAGCTGAAAGCTAAAATTAATGATTTAATTTTCTTTCTAATAACCAATAAAGAAAGAGAAAAACTTAAAGAAAGTAAAAAAAGAAATAATACATAAAAAGAAAAAAATGAAATAGAAAATAAATGCACCAGTGAAAGTATACAGAGGCAAACGATGAATTATATTATAAACACCTAGTAATAGTGATCAGAACATAGAAAATATTACCATTGTCACTATTTAAAATGAAAAGAAATGATATACCACTATAGATACTATAGGTATTAAAATGACAAAAGTGAGATTATAAAACTTTTCACCAATAAACTAAACAGTTTTGTATGAAATAGAAAATAATACTTAAAACACAAGTGAACAGAGTTAGAAATAGACAAAAAATTAAAAATCTGCATACTTGGAAATCTATTTTAAAGAAAACCTACATGCAGATGGCTTTACCAATACACTGTCCAAATCATTTTAGACAGAAATAACTCATTCCAGAAATATATAGAGAAGGTTTCTATTGGGTTTAACTTCACATATGTGAGGTTGTTAAATATTGAAAATGACACATCATGCTAACAGAACTTTTCTATTCTTACTGATTTTGTCTCTAATTTTTCTATCATCTATTGAGATAAATGTGTTAAAAATTACCATTTCTGTTTTTAAACTTGTTCCCTGTTTTTTTTTTCCAACTTGTTCTATATCTTTTGAAGGTATGCTTTTAGTTATGAAATTATTTATTATATATTTTGTGATCAGTAGGTTTTTATTTTTGAATTTAGTTTATTAATTTTATTATTTTACATGTGTAATTATTTCATTTACTTTTAGTGTAACTACTGATATAGTTCATTTTGTTTCCATTTTTTAAT